>DWQW01002219.1:0-28122 GCA_018249695.1 Heliconius erato demophoon
AACTTATAAATAATATTCCACTATTATTATACGGGTAATAACTTAAGCTTGCAACATCGATATAATCGCGTTAGTGCATAGTTTGCATTTCACTCACTTTCATAGTATTTACATGTTGTTTACACATAAGGTACCTACTCGTGTCTTTGTAACTCTATACTGTGGATACGAACAAACAATTCAATTATATTTCAAAAGAACAGAGGCATATATTGAGTTTAATCATTGTTTATTCTTTAATTTTTTTAATAGTTTAACGCTCTATCCCGCATATAGCAGGGTACTCAAAAGGAACCTCGGGGTTAACAAATACACAAATATTTACATCCTTATAAAATCATCATAGGAATCATATAACGATGACGTCATAAACATTACTTAATACCGATCTCTTATAGACCTTCATTCGTATGTAAATCGTATAAAATTGTTCTCGAAAGTTTATATCATATAAAACGTATGGCGTCTGCGACAGTATTGTATCCATGGCCCGAATACGGATATGGCGTTTGACCTCAGTTTTACTTTGTAGCTGAATGGACAGTCTTTAAAAAATATATACCTATCTATATATAAAAATATGACTAACTTTCTGCGAAAAGATTATGTGACTTACTGATTAAAACGGCGGTTACACTTTATTATTTTTAGTGGTCTAGGATAGATTATTTCAGAAACTATTGTATTTTCCGTTTAATTTATAAAATAAAGCTATTTAAGTAGCAACTGCTGCGCTCTATCTTGTATATCGGGATTGTATTTTTTTAATTGAAACTAATACAATCCCGCGAGTGGGAATCGAACCTATAAATACAATTATTATTATCAGACAGTACATAGTGTCTCTGTATGGAGTGACTAGATTCTTTCTTCGCAGCTCACAAATGTGGGTGACGCGGTTTTTAATAAATGATGTAATTTGTGAAGTGCACAACAAGTTCAAAGTCATATCTCCATTGGGTTAATGAGAGTAATGGGCGCATTGTGCAATACCTACATAGTTACTGATGCTAAAATATATTACGTTTTAAATATACGTTCATACATATATATATTTTTTTTGCAATTTTTTCAATTAACTGAATTCTATAACAAAAACACGGAGGCCGTCGTGGCGCGGGGAATATAAGCGTGCGACTGTAAACTCGACAGATTGTGGATACGATTCTCATTGGAGGAAATGAAATATATCATATTTTCATTTCTTCGTTCTGATCTCAAGGCAAACGCGGAGTTGAGATCCGCCATTCAATATGCAATGCATCCAAAATTCGTCGGAAATTGCAGATCGGAGGTGTCTTCATGGAAACGGACTATGTTAGCACTAGGTTCCCTTTGGCTACATAAGAAAATACTTTTGTAATTACAAATTAAACTTCACTGATACTATAGTAAATAAGTATATTTACTATATGAATCAATATATGTACATATCAAGATTATTATAATACTATCGTTATTTCTAGAATTATTTAATGGTTATCGTTATATTATTATCGTGGCATACTAAAGGAAGAACCTGTCAGTATTAGTGAGTAATTTTAAAATATTTTATCCTTATTTGATAAAGCACAGCGTTATCTTTTGACTTCTGTCACTATTATAAAAATATAGAGTTTTGACATAAAATAATAAATAAAATTATGAACTAATTATTTTAGGAAGGTAGGAAAGGAAGAGTAGGCAGAGGAAACCTGGGAACCTAGTAGTACTAGAAATAGTAGTTACCTGTTAATTGAGTGGCGGAACTCAACGTCGCGCTTTGCCTCTTTATAAGAATAATTTATTTTTTATATTTCCATAACGTACTTATTGGTACTTGTTATTTATTTTATCTTAACACGAGCCGTGAGATCTTTGCTCTATATATGAAATTGAGATCTCCACATTCCAAACATTTCAAGACAATGAACTTTGGATAGTGAGATTCAGCCAACAATATTGGAAATACAAATATTTTCACCTGATTTTGAATTGAACTACGAAGTATTGGTGTTTTATTCTGATATTTGAAATAATCCTCTCCCTATTTATATATAGTGTATGAAAACTGTGTTTTTTGTTCATACACGTTTGTATATACATACAAACGTGTATGAACAAAAAACACAGTTTTCGTCGAAATTACTAGAGAGATTTACATAAAACTTTTTTTATTATATAGCTTTTATTAGGCCTGAATAGGATATTGGATAAAATTGATTTTGAATACTGGAATACCTGATGTAGGACCATTTTAAACTAAGCTATAAGAGATGATAAAATATTAAATGTTTAAATGTTATATTAATTATTTTAAATGAAAATCTTTAATTTATTTAGTGGCGCATGTTTAGGATTATATATTTTTGGAAAACCATCGTTTCGGACATTTTGAAGTAGTCCGTGGTCACGGGTAGACTAAGAGTAAAATGTATAAAATTAAATATACGTGACTAATCCAGATCAAGCATTTAACATTTTATTTATATAAAATAATATTTATAATAATAAATGTGTATGTGTTTTTGTTTCTACGTAATATATGAAATTGAAGCAAGTTATTTATACAGCGCGGCCGTGCTGCTGCGACGTGTGCGTGGGTTTATCAGTTGCAGCAATAACAACAGTGTAGCCTTGACTTCTGGTCATTTAATCTTCACTAATTTTAAGAATTATATAATTTGAATGAGTACCTATATTTATTTTATATAGAAAAAGATTATGTTTTGTTTAATCTATATTGTATTGTACAGGCGACTTTTGTGTTCTGTAGAAAATAATATAATTATATGCATTGATTATAGTCTCGATTTCATTTAAAATTAACTCTTATATATTAAAAATATTTTTTGTTTCCACGAAATGCAGCGTTTATATTCGCCATTAAACAGGCTATATCCTTAAAATATCCAGAGAGTAGAGAGCGGAGTTGAGAGAGAAAAAAATCTCTTGCTCGATGCAAAAACCTATTTTAAAAAAATCTTTAAAGAAGCGACTTATTGTTATTATTCCATTCTAATTAGAATTAATTAATTGTGGGTACGGTATCAGTCAGCCTAGGAATTGCGTTACCAGGCCTAGTTGCTTCTAGGGCGCGCCACATAGAGACTTCTATCATGCATCCCATGGTGATACCCTCTGGAGGATCAATATGTGACTGCAGCACCGACCCACAATGGCACACTTGCTCTCCTGTCTTAACTGTCCGTCTGCGTCAATGAATAATGCAGTCGGCGTTGCTAAACATTGGCAAACCTCAATTTGAATAATCATATGACACGAATAAGAAGGAGATTTTTATTATCACATAGGTTAAGATTCTTCTTATTCCACCTTTGAGAACCGTAACAAAAATATATGACTATAGAGATACGTACGTATAAAACGTTTCAATAAATCATGTATATTGTAAAAATACAAAAAACAACAATACGTGTATACTATCCCCGCGGCGGTGCACTTCGAGCGAATTCTCGGAGCTTACGCAAATTCTCCATGACCCAAATGCGTGCGAGATCGAGCTCTGAAATGATATCATTACAAGGCGATCCTGCATGTTTGGCTTTACGCTTATTATAATATACTGGCTTCTGCATATGAAGTTATACGTATAATTTTTAAAACTTCTTAGTTTTTAGGGTTCCGTACCTTTGCAGGAAAAAAGGAAACAAATTTAGTTTCAAGCTGTATCTCGCATTTAGTAAGGTGGGGAAATGGAAAAGAGGATTGTTACGCTGTATTCCCCACTTTCTGCCTAATTGTCTAGGTAATGTGTCTTAATGGGAATGGAGTGTCTTAACACTAGTTTCCCAGGTTCCCTCTGCCTACCCTGCTTTGTGTGGATACAGTGTGAAGGCCAAAAAAAATCAGACAATAAAGTGTCTGTTTTTAATGTAAACATATTAAAATCATAAATAAATATAATTTTACATATTAAAAAACAATTATTAATTGCCCGCAACTATTAACCACAAACAACTCAACTAACCGGTCAATAGTAGAATCAGAATCAGCATCATCATCAAGGACAATATGCTATTAGATTTAAAGTAACGTATTCATATTAAATATTTTTGTACCGGTCACTACGAGGCGATAGCGGTAAACCGACTGGACATTATTATTAAAGTAGATCAAGAATATCAATATTCACCAAAACTTGTTTTTTTATCTAAGAATTTTAGATTAATGGCGTCATTTAAGCGCCTATTCATGTATATGTATTGATATATTATATTTTGTTCTGTGCTAGTTTAAAACCGAATTAAGTTTATGAATAGTATGTAGCCGTAGTGGTGCAGAGGTATAGTGACTGACCGTAAACACGATTTGGGATTCGATTCCCACACGTTGGAGAAATTTTAGAAAGAAGACTCTAGCCTGGTTCTCCGTGAGCGAAGCGGTCACGTCGAGGACTACGTTGTAGTTGCCAGAGTAGCCTCATATTTGTATTTCACCAATAAATAGCTGAAAAAGACCGAGCGACTAGAAAGAGTTGAAATCAATTCGTCATTTCTAAGGAACGGAGTGAAGTAATTACTAAATATAAAATGTTTTGTTTATAGAAATGTAAACCTATTCTATTTAAAAGTGTCCGTTCTGCATAAGCATCACCTTAATTTCTATTTCGTAGTTTCTCAACATTCAATGTCTCCGAAATTGGGGGAAGGGTGAGTGTCTTAACACTAGGTTCCCTCTGCCTACCTTGCTATATGTGGAATATAACTTGTAATATATACATACAATATGATATAATATGTATGTATTATTAAATAAGTAATCGGCACCACACCACGACGTTCATTTATCTGAGTTTCTAAAACAAATGATAGGCGGTATAGGGTTGTGCATTTTTGTAATACAAAAATTTAGACACTTGCAATAATTTAAATTTATTTTAGTATAGATATTTGTTATACATATCTTATACCTAATAAATTTATAAATGGAAAAAGCTTAATTTCCATTACAAATGATTACGATCAACATGATCGTTATCGACATGCCTACGTATTCTATCATTATGGATTCTACATTTTTTTTACCTTCACGCAGTATTCCGCCCATAGCAGGGTAGGCAGAGGGAACCTGGGAAACTAGTGTTCAGACACTTCGTTCACATGAAAACACTTCTGTTCACCACTTTCCGCAGAATTCTGGAGGCATTGCCACTTGAGTAGAGGAACTTAACGCCACGCTTCACCTTGTTACAAGAGCAAAAATATATACTTATTTTAAACATTTTCAAGGCTTTGATCCACACTTAGGAAAGAAAAATACCGTAGCGGGACTCGAACCCGCGCCTCCTGGAAATCGACCAGGTCGACCCGATCGATCGACGTTCAAATTATTATAGGTTTTCTAAATAAGTAATATATACTTATATTGAATTTTCTCGAGTGCGGATCGAACACACAACCTGCCACTTTTATAGTCGTATGCTTATGCCCCTGCGCGACGACTAAAGTTTTATATATTTTTTTTAATTAAAATATTACATGAATTATAGTCTTATAAAAATATATCTATCACAATCACAATAAATGTATATATTTTTACACCAGAAACAGAAGACGCGTGACCCTAAATGATAAAGACAGAAAGGACGGACCATTACCCCGTTGTAAATTAATATTGGTTTAGTGCAGACATCGCGATCTGGTGCTGTCATATAGCATTAAAAGTAATTGCTCTTTTATAGGTAACTAAAATCCTTGTTTAATTTCAATATTAATATTTTCGTTTAAACTTTTTAGACTATTTTTTTAAAAGCATCTTAACGCTTTATCCCATATATAGAAGGGTTGGCTGAAGGAGCATAGTGTTACCACATTTTGATGTCCGCTTTGAGTTGCGGAACTCAACGCCGCACTATATCTTGCCAGAGCTGGCTATTGAATATAATTAAATATAAACCAAGTGGAGATAGAAACCAATGCCATCACGTCTGCGCCACGATAACCCTATTTATTATATCATTGGATACTGAAATGATGGGATAGAGAAGTTAGGGAGTGTAATGAAGCCATAAAAGAAGATTTTTCTAAATTTTATTCAGATGTAGGAAACAGTGGGAAAATTCCCCATTTAACGTCTTCCACAAAGTACGGACAAAATGCAGGTGATTAGTTTAGTATACTAAAATATATATATTATATATGTGAAAAAATTAACAATATACAGCCAAGTGTATAGTCTGTATTATGTCTGCTTGCACCAGAGTTATCTAAAAATAAAAACTGTTAGTAGTTTCCGTTGAGTAAATAAATATTTATCACTTCGGTTTTTTGCTCTTCACTTTTTATTCGGTGTTCGTATTTGTGGTCCGCTTCTAGTTATAGTACAATTGAAAAGTATTGATTTAAATATACATGATTTACATGTTATCGTTAGGAAAGTTATTAATAGTAAAGTCCCTCGTGGCGCAGTAAGTAGGTATTATCTGGATGTAAATGCAACGGTTCTGGATTCGAAAATGTAGAATTCGGTCCAAATTAGGCTCAAAGTGGAGCGCCTTTACTTTAGACTCTCTCTGCCTGTTTAAACTTTTTTATACATGTTTACAATGAAAAGCTAAAAAAGGAAAAATAACAAAAAAAATCTATGACCTTAGTTTAAATAAAAAATCCCCTAACACTGCGCCTATTTCCGTGGTAAATATGCGCGTAAGCAATCCTCAGGTAAGATATAGTCCGGTGTTGAGTTACGCCTTAGAGTAGTTTGTTTTAAATGTCTCGACACTAGGTTCTCAACAGTTTAGTGTGAAGTTAAAAAAATAAATTTCTTCTACGGGTATTGAATGACTAACCTTCGCATAACACCTGTCTGTCTCTTTACAGCTATAGAAATATATCAAATTTAAAATAGCTGATTTTGCTATAATATTAAAATAACTATAACTTCCGTTATACCTTTAGAGGTTATTATGACACAGCCGATGAGTCAAGGTGAGGCAGGTGAGTGATGCTGTGTTTATGTAATCACTACCTATAGATTCTACGAGTACAGTATAGGTAGCGTTCTTTGTCATCTGACTGATTCATGTTTGGCATGATGATGTTGAGCGTTGAGCACGTTTATATATAAAGTAACATAAAAATTTACAATAAATATTTGTGGCTGTTGGGTCAATGAAGCCGTTGCATTCGGACAACCAGATTCTGTATCTGATTTATTTTTCAAAATAAACGCCTTTTCACTTGAGATTTGAACTTCGCAAGTTCAGATTTAGTCGCGTGTCAAACATGTTCGCAATTTTAACACGAAGGTCTGTTGCTTATATTTATTTTGTTTTAATTTCGTTTTATTTATTTAACTTTATTTTTGCCACAGCACTGTATCTTACTGAATATAAACACAACGGGTTCGATTTCTACTCGTTAAATTTCACACTATTATTTTAAATTCAATTAGGTCGTCAAATTATAGAAAAAATATTAGTAGCACAGTCCTTCAGGATTGATAACCATCGACTCAGACAGTTCTTCTAAAAAAATCGATCATTCACAACATTAAAATCGATATTTTTTTAACCATTTATGTATCTAGTTGCGTAAGTGCATTTCACACTTAAACAAAATTTAAATATTCGCAAACCGCAACTCGTATCCGTTTGCAGTAACGAAAGATAGCGTATCCGATTGTTGGTTTGTTATAGGTGTATAATACTGGTATAATGCACTAATAGGATTTATTTTTCTATACAGGTATTTGTATGTATTTTTTGTGAATTAAAAATGATTTTACATTTTTTTTTAAATACAGCGAAACATAAACTTAAATTTATGGTTCAGATCTTCTATCTTTATTTATTAATAGACACTACTGAATGGCATAACTTATTTCATTAGATAAGGGTAGAAAACTTAATTGACCAACCTACCTAGTAGTAAGCTTCCTCCAATACCTACATTCTGTCCAATTTTTTTGATTGACTGAACTCAACGCCGCACTCTATCTTGTTGGTAAAAAATGAAAATAATAAATATTCGAACCCACAACCGTCGCGTTTAAAGTGTGCGATTGTGCCCTTGAACCACAACGACCTCAATTTACGTTAATATATAAATAAAAAAAGACTTATTAGATCCTCGTGTCTATATAGAGACAAAAGGCAGACACCAACAACGACAGATGGCGCCACAGCGTGCTATTCGTATGCACACGAGCGTGCCCCTGAGGATGTGACGCGACGGAAGCTCCTTATGAAAATTAATTATAATCCAAACAATCACAATGGTAATGCGTTCGATTTAGTTTCTTATAATCGCTTCTAACAGTACTTTGGTAGTCGCGTTAATTTTTAACGGTTGTTAATCTGGAGAAGCGGTTAGTTTTAAAACGCATCAATCAGTTTTTTTCAACTTTAATAATACATTTGTACTCACAATTATTCTAAATTAGTTATAACTCGCAAATTTGTTAGAGTAGACTGTATATAATTAATAAGAAATTTTCCTCGTTTTAGTAGGAATTTGAGAAAAAAATATTTGGTTTACGGTCGGACATTGCCGTCGGCCTCAGTAACGGACGAGCATTAGATTTATAATCAAATTCCCAATAACTTAATTATTAATTATTAAGCGATAATAAAGATATATAGGCCAGTTAGAATTGATTGATGCCAGTCGTGCCGCAGGGGCACTAGCGTGCGACTGCAAAGGCGACATGTTGTGGGTTCAATTCCCATTCGAGAAAATAAAATAATAAATATTTTTATTTTCTCGCTCTGGCAACTAAGCAAACCGCGGCGTTGATTTCCACCACTCAACACGCAATGTCTCCAGAATTCGACGGAAAGTTGGAAACGGTCGTTCCGTTCCCGTCCTTCATGGTAAACTAGTGGCACTAGGCTCCAACGTTCCTTCTGTCTACCCTGTTATGAGTGGGATACAGCGTAAAGGTCGAAAAAAAAACAATAATAAACTTAGAAAGCTAAGTATAAAATATCAATAGAATATACGAATTAGTCATACAATTGAAATGATAAGTGAGGGCCTGGTCAGCGACCCATACTCAATTATAATACATCAGCCACCTTATCTCCTTTTGTTTGGATTCAACAAGTGTTTATAAATTATTAAATTACCACTTTCTTACTAACTTTGCCTGCGGCTTCGTCCGTTTGGACACAAAAAATAATTGATGGTTGTGTATGACACATGACCCATTCTAAATGGCCGAGGTAACTCTGTGACCTATCTGTGACCCCATGACCTCGGTAAATAACATTTTTTTTAATCAAAGCAATAGTTCCTGAGATAAACGCGCTCAACCAAACAATGTTTTTGGTTTTATAATGTTAGTATATAAGTTAGTTAAGGAAAATCTTCATATTAATTATTATTTATAATGCTAAAAGTTTTATTCCTGCATGACGTAAATAATATTTTTGATAATAAAGTATTTATAACAACCATTTACTAGCTGATTTGAATTGTACCCTAAATATAACATTTAGTTACTTATAACAAAATCCTATAAAACTTAAAAAAAAGAATATAAAAGGGGAACACGAAATGCAGGGGTAACTAATACAGCGCCATCGTTACAGACTACAGTCAGTCTGTCACGCAACACCGGGTTTTCACGTTTCAAAACAATTACATTTTAAATTTACCTCAACTTGACTAATAAACGCAAAATTTTATTTTATATTCATTAGAACATCGTCTTAATTAATTGAATTACTTAAAATAACATATATACATTAAAAAATTATATTAAAAGAATTATTTATAAAGAAATTGACAGTAAATAATATTGATATAAAAGATATTGTACTAAGAAATAATGAACTTGGCCTCGTGAGGTCGAATGTGTGTCATTTGTAACATTACACACCTCTTAAAAAAACCCTTTTACGTGGAATAATGAAATAATGAGTAATTGCTACCGTCATGAGGTGATTTACAATAAATATTTCAATCGATTACTCAATTTAAGCTTTGACCTAAATTTTATGCTTTTAAAAGTTTAATGGCCGTCTTGGCGCAGCGACACTACGTCTGACGTTGTGCGTTCGATTCCCACTCAGTTGAATCGGGGTATGTTATTTGTTTTCATTTTCTTGCTTTGGAGACTAGGCAAAGCACGGCGTTGAGTTCCACCACACAAAACGCAACTTTTTGCAAAATTGTACGAACAATTTTGAATGGAGTGTCGTAACACTATTTTCGTCTGTCTACCCTGATATTGACGAGATACAAAATTAAGCTTTAGAAGAAACAATTAAAACACTGACGTTATCGTATTGTGGGTTGAAATTTCAAGAAAGAGAAAACCACTTCTCTATCAATTTATCTCTTTAAAAGCTTATTACCGCATGACTCCACTGTCCGGCCTCCTCTCTCTTCGTAACCAAATTCAGAATGACGTTATTAGTGCTGTCTTCTAAGTACTCTTCTCACTTTGGTAATACGAAAAGTAAAAGAAAGAAATGAACTAAATAATCAATTTTCCTCTCAAGCAATTTTGAGAGTGTCCCGACTCTAGGTTCTTTCCGCCTTATCTTCAGGTGGAATATAGCTTTCACAATAAAAAAAATCCATAGATAGGTTTAAAAAAATAATTAAAGACATGTTTACCTATGAAATTTAATAGGTTTTACCATCATTAAACCACAAGGAAGCTTCAAAGTTTTTATCAATTTAATGGTGTAGGTATCATAGACCATATGGTAGAGGCGCGTGGGCGGTGACGTCACTCATTCATTCCTCTATTATATATCTATAACTATAATTATAACAGCTTATGAGACATGATGACGTCTGGTTAATTAATGACGCTAGATTGTAACAGTGGCAGAGGCACAAGGGTGTGGCTGTAACACGACGGTTGTGGGTTCGATCCCCATTCGGGGAAATGATTTTTATTAGTATTTTCATTTCTTCGTTCAGTCGTCACGTCAAAAGATTTTTTTTAAAACAGAAAAAAATCATGCGGCAAGGGCTTCCAACGGCCGCAGTTTCAAATCTCGCAACGTTCAAATTATTTATTATACGTTCTTTAAAACAATATGAATTATACTTAGTTGTGTTTACATAAAACCATTCATTAATTAATATCACCCTGTAGATGTATTTTATATGAGTGTGGGTTGCAAATAAGTCAGATACCTCGTTAGATTGGTATCGACGTCTGTTACTGTACAATTAGTTAATTGTTAGTTACATACGCGTCTAACGGCGCCGTATTGGCTTCTATTTTTTTATTAATTTATGAATTTAAAACGAACTATTCATTGAGTTTAGCATGTCACTACCATCGAGGAAAAAAATAGATAAAGTCGAAAAAATCAACTTACTTTACTGTCTATTCAAGCGAGGAACCAATAATGCTGCCCTTTATAAAACTAAACCAAATACAAATATTTGAACACTTTCGAATCATCAAGTGGAAATCGAACCGAAAACTACTCGACTCTGGAAGAACTCTTAGTAACCCTTTCAACCAAAATTAAAGCACTATTTCCCCTAGGGATGGCTCATCCAACTTTTCCTAGGTACAGTATTAAAAAACTAAACAGACAATAACAATAAATAGAAAAAAAACAATAATCACAAAAAAACTAAATAGAGCAAAAAAGGATGAATAAAAAACCATGATAAAATAATAAAAAAAAAACAATCATGAATAATACTTAAGAATAAACAATTATATATTCATATAATTTTACTATACGTGATCGAAGGTGCGCCTGCGCATGTCTTTCTTGGAAATATCGCGTATCGGGTGCCCACGCGCATGACAGAACTACCCATATGGCGCTGCCGTCACCGCGCCGCGGCGGTGTAAACAACTATTTTATTACTAATACACTTATAATGACACCTGAGGACGCATTGTAAAGTGTTGATAATGTATGAAGTGTAATAGGTTATTGCAGTTTTCAAAAGGATGTTTATATGATATAAATAAATTACCTTTTATTGCAAAAAAATGTTTTCGTTCGTAAAACTTACCAAAACTTAAAGCTGAATACAGTAAGTTAGATACAGTAAGTTGGAATATTCGATTTTTTAATCATAGACGATACATTTTACCTACTAAGAATTTTATTGTTACATGGCAAACCTAACGCCCTCTTATTGTAACGCATGTCTTTGAGATTTGCATCTACAAATATCAATATAATAAATAAAAATTATTTATATGTGCTTTCATTATTATCATTCCAAGAGACCAAAAAAAATCGAACTAATTTATTACAATTAAGTTACACTCTCTCCATACATATCATGTCATATTCATTATTCTACTATTCTCGTATTCTAGTATTGAATAGAAGTGACGGTACGTCCATACAGTTTAATAAGAGTTAACAAAGTTCAAGTCACCCATCAGCTACCGTGGTGGTCTGGTCGTCGGGGAACGAAGCGTTCATAATGTATTTGACACTAGCTATATGAAAGTATTAGATTTTTTATTTTTTTTTGTGTTTAGAAATTGTAATTTTGAAAACAAAAAATTGTTTTGTGTTTATATTACTATGTAGGCAACAAACTATGTTTATTGACATAGAAAAGATTAACTTCTGACATATTTTTCGTTTTTATTTATTCATCTTAGTTTTTTTTATCTAAATCAATTAATCAATCAGTAAACAGAATCAATCTATACCATATGAGTTGATGAGTGACCATTGCGCCGGTGGTCGTGGTAACAGGAAGTAGTAACACGATTCGAGTTGACCTTTATCTATTTTTGATATATTTTACTACAATCAGTTAAAATTATAAAAAAAATATTATATTATTCCTTTAATATGCATTTTGCTTGTGTATATTACGATAAGGACGAATTGGAATTATTTAAACAGGTTCTTCTTACTTTAATAACATTAAAATATGTTTAATTAAAGTATTAATTGATTAATATAAAGAGACAAATCATTGCCCTCATTGAAAAGGCCAAAACTCTAAAATTCTTAGAAGCAACCTTGAGCATATTTAAATAACAAACTGTTCGTTTACGTGCGATATTTTTAGATATTACGTTATATTACGATGTAACACGGTTACGTCTTACATCGATTTGAAATATGCAATTGTTTCCAACAATTTTAAATTATTTTCCACACTAAGGAAAGAAAAATACTTCTTTAGAGAACGTTTAAACATTTTGAATTCATTTGGATTGGAACCCCGGTCTCTTGGATAACCGTCCAAAATTCCAAAGTTTCTTGGATCAGATAAAACACTGCGTTGAGTACCGACGTTGAGCACAAAGTGTCTCTGGATGAGGAGGGAAAAATAGGAGTGCTTACTCCAGCAAAGTTTGAGAGCTGTATGACCATAAAAAATATTTTATCAATAATTGCATATACATTGTTATACCTATAGGTTTACAACAGTATTGTTAATTGGTACATATTGAAGTTGAACACTACACACAATAATAGATCCTCGACTTTGGATAGCACTCAAACAGTGTTTACACCTTTCTCTGTTTAACAGATCGGACATAGAGTAAAGTTGTTTGAAAAGGTGGTATAAGTTATGTTTTGGTAGCTTTTTTACGGTAGATACCTTAGCTAGCGGTATTTCGGTTTCTACCCACTTTACGTCGGGGCATCTATTGTCAGAGAACGACTACAGTTGTTCTGGAGAAAATACATGTTAGTAGGTTAACTTATTACAGAACTTATTTTTTATAACTAAAAACATTATTTTAAATACTCCTCGTGCATATGTAATGTGTCTTAAATACGACATGCTCGCATATAAATACAATTTAAATATGTCAATATTATTTACATTATATTTGTTGCAATATTTAAAAAAAATACAATTACATCATTGGTGCACCAAATGAGCAATATATTTTTTCTAATGCAATCATATAAAAAATAAAATAAAAAAATGTGATTCTATTTTTAGCATATTAAATTACAAATAAAACACTAAATAACTTAATAATAATATTTCATCTAAAAATCTGATGTCATTTCCAATTTCCTATAACTCAAAGCACACTACAAAGCTGTATTGTTTCCATTATATCGGTGTAAGTGGGTTGTGAAACATCGTCGGGGTTTTTAGAGATCGTTTATTTAGAAATTTCGATATTTAGGTAAATTAGCGCTCACTTGATCTTTTGCTTATCTCATTTTGACGTTGAACAGACGAACACTTTGGATTTTGCTGTTTAGGAATTTTGTAAATATATATGTTTTATGTTTTTAACAGTATTAAAGTATTCCATAATAACGAAACAATACTTTTTTCAGAAAAGTACCACACTTGGACGTTTCATTTAAAAGTAATATTTTTCTTAAAAATATTTCTATTTAATGTTACTAGGTGCTTTGTATTATTGTGTTTCTCGGGCCTGGGTACACAAAAATCTGCCTTAGGTTCCTTTCCATTTCGTTCCGTTCCTTAGTGCAAAATGTTTAGAAATACATGAAAATGGAGAATGGAGTAACTTACATTTTAGGTTAACTCTTTATCCCTAGCGGAACACCAACCGAAACCAGACACCAATTTTGTCCTTGTTTAATATCATTAATTTTCGGGAGGTCCTCATGTCTTTTAAGTGATTTTTCACATGACATAATAACACTAACACTGTTCTCAAAGGTCTTTACTGTTTCCACCTCTTTTATCACTTAATCTTGCATCATATTTTTTTTCTTTTTTTTTTGTTACTTATCTTCGAAGCGTGTCCAAACTGCCTTTACTTTTACTTTTTAATACCATACCTTTACTTTTTCATTCTTACTGTAACTTTTTATGTTATATTATTTTTTACAAATAATTTCTATTCATAATATATATTATTGATTAATAATAATAATAAGAAAAATAATCATATTAAGCATAATTAATTAATTATTATAAGAAGTTACAATGGTAGTCACGTTCAAATTTAAACAAAAGTTCACTTCGTCCGCCCCTTCTACGCGAGGAGGGTAAATATAAACGCGGCTTACCTTGTTAATACTACCGGATCAGCGTTAACTGAGGAGTGTTGTTAGTAGATAATTATAAATAAATTTAGACTGTATATGTTTATTTAAAAATTTAACATATGTATTTTTAAATAATATTTAATCTAAAAATGTAAGAAAATAAGAAATTCAATAGAATTTTTATCTCTTAAATTAAATAAGGAATTAAACGAATTGAATTAAATCGATTTTTAAATTATTTTTTTCTAAACCAATCAATATAAATACGTAACTAGTGAGGTTATTATAATATACGCATATATATAGTCGCGTGCGTTCAAAATAAACGATATTCCAACACCTGCGGCCCAGTTGAAAGCTTTTGTGATTGAATAAAGATAAATTGTTAAAAAAATCAATCCAAAATGCACTTTTTCATGAGGGGATAAGGTATTTTTCCCATTGATGCAGTGATCGGGAGGAAGGAAGGTGCGCACGCGTGCATCCCACGAGGAATGACAGGTGGCGACTGATTTAATTAGAGGACGAAGTACGAGTAAAGTGACCTTCCTGTCAATGTATGAATTGAGGTTTAAATAGGGTTTTTTTTGTAGGAAGTGTTTTTAGCTTCACGCTGTATCCCGTATATTGCATGGTAGGCTGAGGAAACTTGGGAACCTAGTGTTAAAGCACTTCATTCCCTTGACAACACTTCCATGCTCCACTTTCCGCCAAATTCTGGAGGCATTGCGTGTTGAATGGTCGAACTCAACGCCGCGCTTTGTGTCGTAACCAGATCGAAGAAAGGAAAATATAAAAAAAACCATTCTCTCTAGTGGCAATTATTTACTCATTTATTTAACATATAACCCTAACACTGCACATTGCTTTCACAAAACCATATATAATCTTATGTTATATTTGAGCACAAATATTTTAATTTGAACCATCATAATTTTATATTATCAATTCAAGATATTCTACACCTGTGGTATATGACGAAATTTTACATGCCAATGATCATAATTAGACATCGCTCAAACGTTTTGAATATTGAATTAGAGGTACTCAATGTATCGGCGACTACTAAAATTTAAAATTAACAAGATCTAACTAACAAGATTGTATAGAAAATGAATAAATACGTAAACATTGGACACTTTTATGTAAATTTTTAAATCTCCTATCAAAATGTCGACGAGAATTTCGAAAATCTGCCTAATAAGCGTGAAATTCGGGTATATTAACATAAAACTTTAATTGAGGGGTACCGTTACCACGTGTTGTAAAATCATAAGACACCCGGGTGGTCGCACCGACCGTCGCCGCCGTCCGTGTAGCCCATAAATATCTATACTACACTTTGCTATCGTAAATACAGGAGTATTTGGACATATTCTTTTATGAGAAAGCTCTTGGTTAAACATATTTTTTCTTGTGTTTTACGTTTTGTTGCCATATTATAAAATAGGAGTTTTACGGATTAGAGTATCTAGAGATATTTTCTGGAGGGGGCCTGGACTTTACTTAAATAAACCTCCAATCAATGATAGGTCCTCTCTGACTATCCTGCTAAAAAAAAAAAATTATATATTTATTATTTATTGATTATACATGTTCCCTTATAGGTACGGACAACAACGTATTCCTGTAAGAGTTCTGTTTTTTCTTTTATGTACGTAACCCTAAAACAGACCTATCTTACAATAGAACAACACAATACATTATAGTTATTTACGACTATTTTTCAAGGGCACTTTCATTTGTATCGCGCGAAGTAGGGCGAGCTCACTCCCACGCACCTGAGACGCGAGAATTGGACATTAGCACGTTTTTATCTCCTAGTGTTACCGATCATGTTGATATAAGGCTAGTATAGGTGGATGTCTTCGCTTGCTTCGCTTTGCTTTTGAGCATGATTTTACTAAGTTACTCAACAGGAACGATGTGTTTTGACAATATATTTTTTTTAACAATTATTAGTAGGCCTTATAAATAAATAGATTTCCTTAGCTTATCTTTGATTTAGTCGGACTGACTTATTCCGCATCCTGAAGCTAAAAAAAAACATCTTATATTTTTAAACAATAATAAATAAAATTTATTACATTTTGTGTGATTAGTGTCAATTATAGAGCAGCATTTCAATAATACGTATTTTCAGATGTTATATATGTATAACATTTGTTTTTTAAAGTATATTTATAAAATAATTTTTCTCCCTAAATGTATTTATGTAGGCACCTTTTTTGTGCACATTTTCATTATTAATGTAGCTTTTAAACCGGGGAAATAATTTCTTTTAATAAAAAAATATTTATTTTCGATTTCAAAACTACTTAAACATTTGTACACTATCGAAAATTATATTATCAAGTTACTTAAAGAATCATTAAAAGTAAAAGGCTTAAGCCTCTTAAGTTTACAGGTGAAAAGATTTAGTAAGAGCCAAAAGAAGGTCAGCCAGAGCTTAGCGGCGATACAAAGTAACGATTTACACCTAACTCTTGCATATTTAAGTTTATTATGTATTTTAATATGTATTTATTTGTAAAAATATAAATAAGCAGAAAAATAGGTTAATATAATTTTTAAATTGCTTAAGTGTGAAGATCCGCATGAATGTTAGATTCTATTTTTCATTCTAAGAAACTTTTTCGACAAATCACGGTGTTAAGATCCGCCACCCACCACGAAATATTCATAGAAAAGAGCGTTACTATATTAAGTTAACTTTATTAGTCACAATTTAAGATCATGATGTTGGATTTGGCTGTAAGCATTTTTAGTTTACTTACATTTAAGTAAGTCTAAATTGACATTAAATAACAATAAAAATGCAACCCACACCTACTTTCTCCCACATTTGCATTAGGACAGCTGAAATCGTGAGATTTTATTGTAAGTGAATCGGTCAATTGAATGATATAGGTACGTATTTGTCACATATATTTAGTTAAATATCTGATTGGTTGCTTTTAAGATTTGCCTTTAAAGTAGTACTTAGTATGAAAAAGGCCGTCGTAGTGTTTTGGGGACTGTATACGCGATTGTGCTCATTTTCCGGATGCTGATTATTTTCAAAGTGTCTTAACACTAAGTTATCTCTATCTATTCTCATACCTTGTTATGCTAGACAAAGCGCGAAAGCTAAAGCAAAATTTGATTTCGGATACAAATAGAAGGCAAGATGAATTATTTGTATTACAAATACACTATAATAATTTATACAGTTAAAAATATTTTAACTTATATCCTAAAACATATATAAGTAAATACAGAAGGTTAAATACAAAATTAGTAAGTTCAGTTTTTATATATTTTTTGTTAGCCAGTGTGCGGGTAGCATATTTTAAAAATAAATATTTCACATTTAATTGATTTTAACCTTAATTGAAAGAACTGCCGGGTTTTAGTAAAGAGATTTCGCAGTACGTAGCATTTCTCACGCGGTTCCTTGCCAATTTTCTCATTGAATCAATCAGGGCGACCCACCCTATGCGGGCAAACTTCTATTGACGATGACAGCTTAATAGACTTCTGGAAGATTGGTTTTGAAGATAACAACTATTGGAGACTATAACCAATCTTATTAATGAAGTAAACGTTAGAATCGCTTTAATTTAAGGCTAATTTTTTTAAGAACGACTTATAATATAGAAAAACATGTATGCAATTTAGAAAATTTTCTTCTATTATTCAAAATAGAAAAGGAGATTTCCAGATAATCATGTCAAAAATAAAAATGCCTTTTATAACATTTTTTTGTAAATAACTTAAAGAAACCATAAAAATTCATATTCATGACTGGTCAAGATTGAACAAAAAAGGGTGAAAATGGAGATATGAGGCGTTTTGGTAGGGCTTCCTATATAACTGTAAAACTGTTATATTATATTTTAGCTTCACGCTGTATGTCGCATATAGTAGGATAGGCAGAGGAAACCTAGTATTAAAACATCTCTTTTCGCACTCTTCGTCCAATTTTCGGGACATTACGTGTGAGTGGAGAAACTCAACCTCTTCTAATATCTCTCGAGTAAAATCCTCTAGTTAAACAACAGATAATTACGGAATAAATAGAAAACAAAACAATACTAAGATGTCCCTTCAATGACGTGTCAGCTCGTCAGAGTTCATAACTTCGAACAATTAGTGATTAGTAGGAGCAATTGTGACGGCGAACAGCGACCTTAATAGGGACGAATGTCGACCTAAATCAAGAAACACATTATTACTTTGGCATGTGGATGCATGAATAAGAAAGAAAAGAGAAGTTGTGAAGCCAACGTGCAGTTGTGGGTTCGATTATGTTATTTTTTTTATTTTCCTTATAAGATTAGATTCAGTTTATATTGAATAGAGAGAAAAATATATATAAAAATGTACTTTTAAATGCTTGTGGGTTACTTTTCATTTATACATGTTAACATTACATGCTTGGATGTTTACTATGGAATATTTTAGATGAAACTTGATATAGAAATTACTAATTTATCCTCAATTTTACGTATGACAAAATGTATAACGATATATAAAAGTAACTAGAAACTTCACGCTGTATCGTGTATAGTGTTAAGACACTCCGCTTCCGAGTTGAGTGACGGAACTTAATACCGCGCTTTACCTCTACACCAGTGCGAAGAAATGAAAATATTTAATATTTCATTTCGTCGAGTGGGAATCGAACCCACAAAACCTGTCGCATTTACAGTCACACGTGCTTGTGTCACTGCGCCACGACTGGCCTTATTTGGCATATATTATTAATATTGTCTAATTCTGCTTATAAGATAGAAAATATAGGCACTTTAACATTGTGACAAATCAAGAAAATATATTTTTTTTCTTATCACAGTTTTACCTCTTTATCATTATTCTATTAAAAAAGGAGATATACAAGAGTAAATATTGACTAGTAATTACATGAATGACACGATTTTCTAATAAAGCGATTGTACAAGACATACATACACACGAGCACACTGTTTGCAAGAGATAGGTATTATCAGGTTTGTGCGCTACAAGTGTCGCAACAACATAATAAAATGTTACAAGTTTTTTTTTTAAAAGGCAGTAGTAGAGTTGGTTTTGCTAACGCGATGGCTGTAGGTTCGATTCTCACTCAAGGGTTTTTTTTTGTTTTTGGTCGGAGTTTTTTTTTGGATTATTAAATGTATTTAAGTTATTTTTATTTTTTCGTTAACTTTTCTGGTCACTGTTATTTGTAGGATCAGCTTATAGCTAAATAAAATTAATAATATTTTGTACTTAGCACTTCTTTATCTTTTTTCGTAGTTATTTTCATAATAATTATATATTGTCGTAGCACAGTTGGAACACGTTTAGTTCAGCGCTATGGTTATGGCTTCAAATTACATTTAGAGAGGGCGTTATATTTAGAATATAGTCGTTTCGATTTGGCTGGACAAAGTGTGAGACCTGCCACCTATGCTGCTCTATGAATTTTCGATGAAATTTGTATTAAAATAGTCTTATTTAAATTACGTTATTGATTAGTAGTTTTCTTTAAAACAAAATGACAGGCTCCATATTTACGATATTCATTTTCTGAGTGGAAAATGAACTTATAACCGTCGCGTCTACAGTCAAACGCTATACCACTGCTCCAAGACGGCCTCCTTTGCAATTTCTCTATAACTCCAAAGTCAACTAAACGTATGTATGAGGTATATTATATTAAATTGTAAATATAAATAGCATACTACAAATATACCAAAACCAATTGTACAAATAACTTGTCATTCTAAAGTATTGTATGTTTGTCTATGGAATAGTTGCCACATTTTGAGATATAACTTACACAATTTTATAACAATTTATGAAGAAATACTTTCTTTTATTCTTTCTCTTTATGTTTTTTAACTTCGCGCTGTACCTTACCCGCATATAGTAGTGTAGACACGAGGCCAGTCGTGGCGCAGCGGCACGAGGTGTGACTGTAAAAGCGACTGGTTGTGGGTTCGATTCCCATTTGAGGAGATGAAATATTTACTTAAATTTATATTTCCATTTCTTCGCTCTGGTGTCGAGGTTAAGAGCGGCGTTGAGTTCTGCCACTCAACACGCAATGCCTGCAGAATTCGGCAGAGAGTGAGGAGCGGAGTGTCTTAACACTAGGTTCCCTCTGCCTACCCTGCTGTGTGCGGGATACAGCGTGAAGCTGATTTGTTTGTTTGTTTGTTTATAAACTAACACTCCATGCCTAACTTTATGTCAAATTATATGAGGAAATTCTACATCGTAAATTAATTTACATTAAATAAATTATTTGTTGGGACAGTCAATGACACAGTGTATCTGTCAACGCCACGGTTGCAGGTTCGACCTGTACTTGGGAGAATTATGTATAAGACAGGAAGCGGTCTTAGTACTAGGTTCCCTCTACTTTTCTTGTTAGGTGGGAACAAGTGTGAGACTATTTTTTGTATCGGTTTAACGAAAACGTCCAAAATAAAGACATTTCATAGATTTTTTTATCTATATGCCTATAATAATAATATTAAGAACATACAGTGCAAACAAGATTACAATTCTAAATAGATGTGAGGCAAACAGTGTCGTAATAACAACAAAAATAAAACGCGAACCAGGTGGCGCTTGCGAGTCGAGTCGTGACTCGTGAGTCAGTCTCAGTCTCTGACTCAACTATAGAACGATCGGTCACGTCTACTTGGGGATGGAGTCAGGGAAATCTATTAAATTAAGATGGATTTTGTGTATGACGTCTTGTATTTGTCATCAAAAATCTTAGAAAAACGTCGTCGCTCGTATCTTTACTTGATTGGACTTTAAGGCGTAACATTTAAAATTCCTTAAAAGTTATTACTTCTTCCAAAAAGAATTTAGAGATATAATTTCTTACTGCTACCATATTAGGGAGTAATATGTTTAATTTTAACTTTCTAAGTCCAGTAGCTATAACGATATTAGTCCCGAAATGACACAGCGTCTGATTGTCAACATGACAGTTGCGAGTTTGATTCCCACCCCGAGAAGTAAATAATTACACAACATCACAAAGCGCGGCGTTGAATGCCGCCACTTAATATGCAGTGTCTCGAAAATTAGGTGGAAAATATCACCTAGTTTCTTAATATTAGGTTCCCGCTTCCTACCCTGCTATATGCGAGAAACCTAAAAAGACATAAGTTTTGCAAGTATAAGTGGCATCCATTTATACGTATACATACATACGTGGTCTGTACGTACATACGTGCCGTCTAAGGTGAAACGCTCGAAATAGTCCCCTCTTCCGCCGCCTAAAATATCTCCGTCGCTACAAACCCTCGAGACGAGACTGTCAAAAGTGGGAATATGTCATTTATTTATTATTTTTAGTGTGTAGAGTAATAAAACTGTGTTTATGTAAGTTTTTAACTACATATATATATTTTTTACGTAAAAAACTCAATTTCTAAATTTTTAATGTATTTTTTTTTGTTTTATTTTAATTTTCAAATAAATTATTATTATTGAATACTTATAGAAGGTTTTTTCATCGAATCTGTCAACTAAGTTATAATGTATTTTACAATTATGTATGCACAATGCATATTTTATTTCATAGAAATAAATCAGTGTCGGCATGCGCCAATTATTTCTTTTGCGCTTTTATACAACAAATAAACAATAAAAATATAAACTTTTTCATAACCACTAAATAAAATGAGAGATAAATCCTGTCTCGAATCACATTTTAATATATCCGAAATCGATTTCCACGACAAAATCGACACACCACATGAGTACAATTATACGAATCGATATTACAACAACAAGCTTCACAATTAGTTATATAAATATATTAACTTACTGTCAATATGAGTCAGTCGTATAGAAATACGTTTGGCGAACGTATCCGGGGATTGAACTCGGTCTATTTGCGTGACTGGCACTGCGCCAGCGCACCGTTGTTGTATGACCTTATTCATTCTACAGTACGGTCGACGAGTTGTGGCCGCTCTGACGTTAGGTTTTATGATTTTTTGCGTAATATTCACGCGCGATGAATATGATCAAAATTAAGAAAAGTCACAGACAGCTAACTTCAAGGTGGCCACGATTCGTCGATTGTTCTATAATATATACATATATTTATGATGTTCGTGAAACCGTTTGTTATATGAGCATAGATGGGTGTTTTAGCGATCTAGTTATTGTTTTTTTTTGGATGGAATTTTGCTAAAAATATTTCTTTTGTTTGTAGTATTTAAGAATAATGAAAAAAATATTAAAAATACTTCTTTTCTATCCCTACATCTCTTCTATCGACATAGCCATCTATTTATATGTGTCCTTTATAAATATAAATGTTTTTCTTATAAGTATGTCAAAATTACTAAAAATATTATGTTGCTCTTGCAAAAAAAAATCAAGATTATTAATCAATTCATTTGAATGTCAGATTTACATAGACAAAATATTGTCAATATCATTGTCTATTTTTTTTGCTTCGCGCTGTATCCCGCACACAACTGCGTAGGCAGAGCTTTGCGCTCTGCCTCGACACCAGAGCGACGAAATATAAATTTAAATAAATATAAATTTAAATAAATTTAAATAACTATTTCATTTCCTCGAATGAGGATCGAACCCACAACCAGTCGCGTTTACAGTCATATTTTGTGCCCCAGCGCCACGACCGGCCTCATCATCATGTCTATGACCCCTTCATTTTCTCCTAGGTATACATATATTTGAAATATAAATTAATTTTAAAATGATTATTTTATAGGATTGGACTATTTAGTCACTCAGTTTCCTAACTCTATTTTCAATCAACAAGTAACTAATTCCAAAAAAAATCTTTTCAGGATATTAGTAGGTGCACCAGAAGACGAGCCTTACCATATCAACGGCGTTAAACGCCCAGGTGCAGTCTACCGCTGTCGACCTGGACACCGCGGTGCAGTGTCCGAGAGCTCCGGGAACCCGCTGCAAATGTGCTCGCTTATGGAATTTGATAAGAATCGATGTAAGTTGTAGTTTAGATTTAGATTAAACTGAGTTTTTATATTGAGGGCGTCATGCTCATGGCGCACCGGCACAGCGTATGACTGTAAACGTGACGCTTGTAGGTTCGATTTTTACCTGATTATATTCTCTTATTTATTCTCGTAACAACGCAAAACGAGGCGTTGAGTTGCGCCGCTATACACGCAATGTTTCGTGTGATTTGTAAATAGGCTCAAATAAAGAACAGAGTGAATTTCACTATACCTACCTAGCAAAACACTTGAATAACAAGCAGAGAGAATCTGGAAATCTAGTGTCAAGACACTATTAAAAATATCACTCTCACAAGTGGTAATCGAATACACAACCCCCGTGTTTACAGTCACACACTTGCTTCTCTTCGCCACGACGGCCTCTATTATAAAATAAGCTTAAATAAAACGCTTATACATATTTGCCTTTGCGCTTATAATCTCGAATCACAAAAGTAATGCATAAAAAGACACAAAAGATCTCTCCGATTCACAATAATAAATACGACAATGTTTGAAATGTTTTGTACAAGCGTGTGTCATATGTCATGCCACCGTGCTCTCCATGCTCTCGTGCAGCGTGACCGCCTTGAGACGTGATTTATGGACATCTTTATTTCTTTACTACTACTACTATAGCTGTAGATACTGCTAGAGGCTACTGGAGGCGGTTGTGGATTGGTTGTTAAAGTAATTCAATTATTTTCATTACTCCAATTGGGTGAAATAAATAGATGAAATATGGTGTTGAGTTCCGTCTCTTAATACGCAATGTTTCTTAAATTTGGCGGAAAGTGGAGAAAAGAGTGTTTTGACATTAAGTTCACTTTACCTATCCAGTTTTACTAGAGTTTTTTTTTATTCTACTTGTACTTTACTTAGTTATACAATATTTGTAGTTTATTTAAACAGACGGTTACACTTTATAATATGTCAAAGTATAAAGCAAAATGAAATAGCCTTAGAAGGTTTTAGTAAATCTCGATTAGGACTTGCTTAATAAATGATGCGTCAGATTTGGCTTAAAAATGAATATCTGTCCAGATTTTATTGTAGTAATGGAGTTTGGTGCAATATTATAAGTATTAAGTACTATTTAAACTAAAAAATAAAATAATTTAAATAAACAAAATTATTTAAGTAAAAATAATTTAATTATTCAAGTGACCACTGCAGCCTACTCACACACACCGCCCGATGATACTTACACACTTCTAAAAATGTTTATTGTTTTTTTTTAAATATTACTTATCCCCAGATTGATAAAAGCAGCGTTAAACTCCGCTATTCAACGTTGTACAGATTTAGTGTTCCATATATTTTAAATTGAATATGAAAAAAAGTAATGTTAACCTATTTCTACTTCCAAAATAACATAAATAATAAAAACATCGTAAAACAAAATTAAGCACTTTGTTATATACAAGGAGGAGGAGTTGTATAAAAAATGGTGTAACATTCGTCGTTTACTAATAATGTTAATGGGTTCGTATCCATTATATCTTTAAATCTATAGTTTTAAGATTCCAACCGCGAATAAATGTGGTGGAACGCTTGTACGAGTATATGTTCCACAATAGAATGAATGTGACCAGATTGTTACGACGAGCTGTGCGAATGAAAGAACGACTCTTGTTGTTGGGTTCCGTAGAAGAAATATATATTGTTAGAAATCGGAAGCGGTTAACGTTTTAAAAAAAAACACGATAAAACCACACATCGTCTATATGTTTCTAAACTATTTGGAAAGGGATACTATGTAATTGCAATAAGTGATATGTATCACCTACTAACAATACTTCACACTAGTTTCCTGCCAATAAGGGCCGTCACTTACAAGCGAGTGCCCCCGATTGACACAATTCCACTGCTTTTATATTTATTTTCACCTAAATCGACCCTTTTATACACGAGTTCGCTAACAATATGTATTATTCTTAAGTCAGCGAGTTTAGACACTAGATTTGTATTTCCATACATTTTTATATCCATTAAAAAAAAAATTGATACGTAGAATAATTGCTTGTGGGGTTCTCACTTTTGTAGACAAAGCACGGCGTTTCACCACACTATACACAATGTCTCGAAAGCGGTGGATTGGACGGTGTGTGGAAATCGGAGCGTCTTAATACTAGGTTCTAGGAATAGGAATGTAAAAAATATGATAAAATTAATAAATAAAACTTTCCAATTTCCGTTCTCATCAGCCGTCGTACAAAAGCCTATGTGAATTAAATTCATTAGAAATACTTGTAGCATTAACAAACTAAAATAATCAACATCTAAATATTCCAAATATTTGCTTTCTCTGAACTCTGGCCTGTTAATTCGTTCGTATATAATTACCATGTATTGGGTATTGGGTGTTGTAGCGTGGGCGGCGTGGGCGTGGGCGGCGCGCGGGCGGGCGGTGCGAAACCTGCGGAGCTTTAGCTGCCGATTACGCAATTAGCTCTGTGAATTTAAACTTATTTAAATGTAATACATTACTTTTTGATTTATTTCTATTTATTCCTTTTCGTATTTCGCACACAGCAAGGTAAACAGAAGGAACCTGGGTACCCAGCGTTAAGATAATTTTTGTTCACTACTTTCCTCCGAATTCTGGAGGCACCGCGTTTTGAGTGGCAGAACTTAATGCCGCGTTTTGTCACGTTACCAAAGCGAGGACATGAATATACAGAGTAGTTCAGTGTGTCTCGAGTAGAAATGGAATCCACAACCTGTTGCATTTAAAGTCGCACACTTGTCTCCCTGCGTCACGAATGGCCTATAATAAGCCTGGCTATAGTAATTATAAATAAAGTATACATATATGGTTAAGATTGACATAAACATACGGCTTAGTAAACTAGAAACTCTTTATCTAAATATCACATGATCAAATCCATATGAATTCAATGCATTGGCATTATTTTTTAAACGGGCAGTACATTTTAAAAGTCGTTAAAACTTCAATATATTTTTAAATTTAGTCAATAATTTAATTCGTTATCAGTAAAGTGCGTTACTAGAACTATTACTGTAGAAAGTCGGCGGCGATTGTTTACTGAAGCCAATGGTAGCTTGTGAAATACCACCGCCATTGATAAGATATGCTTTAGTGATGTGTATATTTTAGAGTAAAGATTATACTTTTATTATATTTTATATTTTTTTTTGTAAAATCGGGAAAGCGATGTTATTAGAGTTGCACGTCCAATGTTGTAAAGAAGGAGAGAGACTAAAAATTATAATATACAATTATTATTTTAAGGTCTCTGTCATTCTTTGTAAGATACTATACAATTTTGATATAACATTTTCACTTTCTTAGATGAAAACAATATTTTATTTTTATATAGTTTTATAAATCTTATTGCGGCGTTAGTTCTGCCACTCAACACGCAATGCCTCCAAAATTCGGCAGAAAGTGGGGAACGGAGTGTCTTTACATTAGGTTCCCTCTGCCTACCCTGCTGTGTGCGGGATACAGTGTGAAGCTGTTTTGTTTTTTGATAAATCTTATTAAGAATGTCACATCACTATGTATTTGCGTGCACTATCAGTGTTATCAATATCGGGTGGTTATCTAGTGCGGTTATACAATAAAGCTGCCGAGATGAAATGCACTAAGGAACTTTGAACTTGTATCCGTTTTAACTATTGTATTATTGACACCGTCTTTGCGATTTTCCATTTTTTTTTCTGGTAAGATTTGAGTCGACCTGTCTGTATTTTTGTATAAAAAAGCCGAAAACGAACTGATTAGTCTCTACTGATTGAGGCCGTCGTGGCGTAGTGGAACAGCGTGTCACTGAAAATGAGATTGTTGTAAGTTCGATGCCCACTCAGCGGACTCTATTTTAAGTACTCTTTATTTCTTATTGAGTTCCGCCATTACACGCAATGTTGTGAAAATATGCTTTGCATTGACATGTTATTTCTAAGTATTCCAGAGGTAGAGACTCTTGACAGATAGACAGACAGACGGACGGACAACAAAGTGTAAGGAACCCTAATAATTGCCTTGTTCTTAAATGTCAATAAATTTCGTAAGAGACAAATATTCATTCATAAAAATTATTTATACAGCTGTGACATAGTATATCAATTATATATAGATATGTATGTACTTGTCCCCACCGACGCAATACCGAAACTGGTGCAACTGAGCTATAGGTAGTACTACTATACTGTAGTTATTAAAATCAATTACGTGGGATCGATATTTGGGTTGTGGGTTGTATGTGGGTT
>DWQW01002220.1:0-28114 GCA_018249695.1 Heliconius erato demophoon
AACACGCAATGCCTCCAGAATTCGGCAGAAAGTGGGGAACGGAGTGTCTTAACACTAGGTTCCCTCTGCCTACCCTGCTGTGTGCGGGATACAGCGTGAAGCTAATTTAATTTAATTTAATTTTTAATTTTGATATTATATAAAGTCATCTATGTATAGACTTGCAGGCAAAATTAAACAGATACTAATTTTGTTCTATGTTGTGATGTTAATTTGAAATTATTCTAATGTACACACTGGTGCGGTCTAACAGCGCAGTTAACAAAGGTTCGACTGAACTACACACAATAGTTACGTTCCGAAACTGTTTAGTGATTTCGTGCTCGTTCCAATAAAACGTTATATACGTTCTAGGATTCTATATATACATACGTATGTACTTTGATATATTTTGGTACTATGTACTTATATACCATGCTAAAGCTAAACGCTGCATCCCGCATATAGCAGGGTAGGCAGATGGAACCTAGGGTTAAGACATTCTGGTCCTCACTTTTCGTATAATAATATATTACAAGACATTGCGCTGCTAACTAACGTTGATTATTTATATCAAAATACAAATAATATAAATATAATCAATATAGAAATCGAATTCATAATCTTCGTAATTATTCCATGTAAACATACCCCAAGTGCGCTACCATGTCATGCATATTGTCAGTTGGTATGCTTGGAAAATTTTTAAAATTAAATAATATAAAATAAAGATAGTGATAAATTAACATACATCGCTATCATTATAATATATTGATTTTGACTTTAACATTGGCTTTGACTTAACAAAATATGGTGTAAAATAATCGATGTCAATTATTTTTTACAAAATATCTAAATTTGAATGTTCAAGAGCCGCGGATTTAAATCCCGTTACGTTAAAATATTATTTTTTTCCAAAAACGTATTCACTTTTATTAATAACAAAAAAATGGTGTAGGCAGAGCATCTCATTGAGTTCCGCCACCCAACACACAATGTTACCAAAATTCGGCGGAAACTGGTAACCGAAGTGTCTTAACATTAGGCGCTGCCTATCCTGCTGTGTGCGGGATTCAGCGTGAAGCCAAAAAAAAATATCAATTATTATATTTTTAACTTCACACGTAGTCATTTTTAATATACACACTCACTCCATTGAGTTCATCAACTTGACTTTTAAGAGATTAAATGCTGTATGATTTTTGTCTTCAAATTGTGAGGACGGAAGTAATGAAGTGAACTATGGCCATCTTCAATTCATTTTAGACTTGGCGTAGTGCCATCCTGAACCTGCCTGCTTAGCTTTGTACATTTGATTTAGGTAGCGCGGAAACCTTCCTGGACATATGTACCGTGTTACATTAGTAAGTTAAAAACGATTAAAGTAGTAGGTTCGAATCTAAAACTCCTAACTTATATGTACCTATAGATGCGAAACAACAGAAAACTTATTAGAAACAATATAGCGGAAGAACGAGGATTATACCTCTAATTCATCAGGAAATTATCATTATTTTAATGTATTAAAAAGTAAGCATAACTTTTTTTTTAATACTGTATTTTTTAAACTTTTTTCTTCCTAATAAACGATATGAATATGGTTTACAAGCAATTTTGTCAAATTTGTTTGGTTTATATATTTTTTTTTCAAATTTCACAATATGAATTTCTTCGAGTGGAAATGGAACCCACAACCAGACGCGTATACAGTCGCATGCATGGGGCACATAGAGACATGACTAGCTTTAAATGAAAATAATTTATTACCCTTATTGGGAATCAAATCCAAAAGAACCTAGTTACTGTCAAATACTGCCTTATTGAACCACCGTTGCCTTCTTTTTTATATAATATAAAAAAAATATAGGTAATAAGTATTTTACTAAAAGATTAAAATACTTCAGTGCTTAAACTTAAGCCTTATTTAAACTAGTAGTAAAATGGCATTCAGCCAACTCGAACCTGTCTCTTTAACTTCGTTACATTTGATTTAGGTAGCCTCAACTCCCTGATCGATCGTATTTCGTATATTGAAGAGTTTTCTTTGTTCTAAAGTTTTAATGAAAAATCTTATCTTTGTTTATAGGTATTTTCTAATTATAATTAAATGTATTTGTTTAAATAACTAATAATTTTTTTTTCTGTCTTGAGTTAAGTTACAAAAGGTAACAAAAAAAACTCGAGATTTGGCACTCAAACCTATGCCTCCTGGAAACCGCTCTCTGACCACTAAGCCATATTTCTTAATTAAACTACGCCTAAATTATCATGCACAAACTACAACCTATATGATTATGTTGTTTTCAATGGAGTATTTTATACAAATTTCCCCTAAGACCGGCAATTTTGTAAAATAAGGAAAAATATTTATTGAAAAATAGTTTTTGTTTATATGTTTTCATTAGACGATTCAAAAGTGCTAGTGCTTAGTTTATTTGAATAAAGAATATTATAAATTTGAATATTTTTTTACATTTTAAGGTTGCGGGTTCGATATCCACTCCAAGAAATAGTGTATATTTTTTTCATCTCTCACTTTGGTAATAAGGCAAAGCGCGGCGTTTAGTTCCGCCATTCGCCGATTCGCCATTCGATTCCGCACGCAATGTCACCGAAATTCGGCAGCAAGTAGGAACGGAAGCGTTTTAATTGGAACGGAGTACCGTAACAATAAGTTCCCAGGTTCCCTCTGCTTACCCTGCTATGTGCGGAACACAGTGAAAAAAGTATATAAAATACGTAAAACATCATACAGCATTGATAACATAATGTATTCCCTACACCGATACAAATATTTATTATTACGTTTTCAAAACATTTTTCTCCATTTAAAATACTGTAGCCAAACCCAATTCGCGAGTAAATATTTACTTTATTCGAACACACCTAATCACAGCTTAAACATTGTACTGCTAATTCCAGTATTAAACTATATTGAGATTTGATCCCGCTACCGATATTACCGGATAAAGAGCTTTACGGTTGGTGTCAATGTACGTGAAAAATAGTTCGAAAGCTTCCACATGAAGTTCCTGAGCTTTGCGAGGTTAAACCTAACTGACGTTGTTATAAAATGCAAATCGTGTTTGGCAGGAAAATGAAATTATTTATATAGCGTGTACGTACAAATTGTCTGACAATGGAATTTAAAAGGACTAATGAATTAGTAAACAACGTGTTTGCGTTAATCGTTGGATAGTGGGTTCAATTTGTAAATTGACGAATGTTGATTGATTTTTTTCTTACTTTCTTGCTTTTAGTGTAGCGTTGTTGCGACCGACTGATTTGTGTTTTTTTTTAACAATACATTTTATTTCGCATTTAACGCGATAGATAGAGATAACCTAGTGATAGAGCACTCCGTTTCCACACACCGCTCAATTTTCGAAACATTGCGTGTGATGCGACTAAACTCAACGACGCGCTTTGCTTTGTACCCAGAGCAAGAAAATGAAGAGCATTCAAATTAAACTAATTCATTCCCCCAAATGGAAATCAAATTCAAAACCGTGTCAGACACTTTTCGACTGTAACACGAAATTTTAGCTATATATAAATCAAATCAGCTTCACGCTGTAACCCGCACACAGCAGGGTAGGCAGAGGGAACCTAGTGTTAAGACACACCATTCCCCATTTTCCGCCTAGTTCTGGAGGCATTGCGTATTCAGTGGCGGAACTCAAGCCCCACTTTGCCTCAACACCAGAGCGAACAAATGAAAATATAAATGTAATTAAATATTTTATCTCCCCGAGTGGGGACCGAACCCACAACCAGTCGATTTTACAGACACATTCTGTGCCCCTGCGCCACGGCCTGGCCTCTTTTTAGCTATATATATTATTTATAATGTTAAACCTACGCTAACACAAAACTTACATACCATAAGAGGTAACGTCACGAACACCACATTAGTCGTGGGTCAGCACGAACAATTATCGAGTTTAAGCCGACATTAATAACGCGTAACGGGCTTTGCGCTTGACTTGCGGCCGCATACATAATTCTGCGGTGGCTAATCGCTCTACTAGGCTGGCTAGAATATATTTAAATGTTTGAATTGTTCAATTGGATGGCAGGGCAGGAATTTTATTAGTTTTTTTTATTTCCACGTTTTTTCTTTTTTGTGAAATGATAGTAGTTTTAGGTGTGTTGATGGGATTTGTCTGTTTTATTGTGGTTATTGAATTGATTTTTTATTTCTGTTGGTTGGCGGAACTCAACCTCGCTCTTTTTCTCATTGCCGTAGCAAGGGAATTAATGTGTTGAATATTTAATTACAATCGAACCCACACGCCATCTGTCGCATTTACAGTAGCACGTTAGTGTTCCTGCGCCACTACAAATTAAATTATAGTCTATAAATAAAAAAAATTAGCTTCACGCTGTCATACAGCGGGGTAGGCAGAGGGAACCTAATGTTTAGACACTCCATTCCCCACTTTTTGCCGAATACTGCAGACATTGCATATTGAGTGGCAGAATTCAACGCTGCGCTTTGCCTCGACACCAGAGCGAAGAAATGGAAATATCAATTTAAGTAAATATTTCATCTCCTCGAGTGGGGATCGAATCCACAACCAGTCGATTTACAGTGACACTTTGTGCCCCTGCGCCACGACTGGCCTTAAATACTCGTAGACTCTACAGTTTATTATATTTAATTTAACATGTTTCTCAAATGAGGTGAAATTAAATATATTTAATTCAATGCTGAGTCTAAATGTACAATGCTTTTGTATTAGATATCCTAACTTCCTTTTGTATTAGATATCATGACTTGTGAGTATGATTATGTTTCAATTATTTTCATTTTCCTGCTTTGAAAGTTAAAGTGCAGGAAAAAGGCGCCACTCATTACCAAATATTTCTAAAATTGGGCGGAAAGTAGAGAACAGATTGTCTTAACGATAGGTTCCTTTCCCTAAAGTGCTATACGGGAAAATGCGTGATGGTGTTTAATTATATTATAGTTATTATACAAACAACATGTTGCTATTAGAACATTACATCCAAACAATATAACAAAGATATGGAAACAAATAAAGAAAATTCTTCGCAAATCTTACTTATTCAAAAAGAATCTTATAAAACACTTTTTGGGCAGTAAGAATTCATTTTACTTGTAATGTGAAAATATTTTATTAAAAATGTTGGTTTCCTTTGACGTGGAGTTAAAAAGAGCACATTTGTAAATATGAAAACGTAAGCTGAATAAATGTTGAAACCCACAACTTATATAAGAGTATTTTGATAGAGTTAATTAAGTACTGGATATCTTTCACCGACTAAAAGATTATATAGAGCACATAAGCTTATATGCTTTCTGTAATCATTTGGTATAAGATTTTTTAACATGAACATGTGTAACTACGCATCTGATTCGCAGGTACATTTATATGACAACTAAATCATAAAAATATATTTTAGTATTGTATAAAATGTTTGACATTCAATCGGGTGTCAATTGCGATTTGGAGCCATTAGTCACCACTCTAAAAGAAGGGTGTGAAAATAATGGTCTAAGCCTGATGGCGAATAGGACGAAGGTTCTCATTTTTTGAAAGAAAAGAAGAAAGGATGGATTGCAAGATAAGTGTAAATGGTAAGATATTAGAATAAGTGAATGAAATATACTTGGGAAGTATGTTCAGTAGAGATAGAAGGTACGAGATGGATGTGGAAAGGCGCATTGCTGCCGGTAATAGGATAACGGTGCTTTGCCTGCAACGATGATACGGCGAAACGTCAGGACAGCTAAACATTTGGCCGTGCACCGTTATACGGCAGCAAAATGTGGATATTACAGAAGAAGAATGAAAGAAAGATGAATTCTGTGGAGATGCGATCTCATCAAAGATCACAAAAAAGAATTATGATGAAAAAGTGAAGGGTAGTAAGCCAACTTAGTCCGTCAAGTGAAGTTGACGCGAAGAATCTGATGCCAAAACACTCCTCTCCCTGCTTTTCGACTGAATTTGAAATATCCTCTATAGTATGATATAACTAAACATCTGGGAGCGACTTGGTAAATGAAAATACTTCATACCCACGAGTGGGAATCGAACCCAAGAACAATATTTACAATTAGACGTTATACCACATACCTAAATATAATTAATTAAAGCCTAATTACTTATATTAAAAATATGTAACAACATGGTGTAATACCCGATAATTGGCCGCCGTAATCACCTGTTAGCGCATATATCCGATTATCCTCGTATCGCTGGCACGGTAACTGTTATTGCCTTCCAGACTGCTTTATTGCCGCCGTATGTTTTATGTTCCCGGGAAGGCCGCTATGAAATATATGTTACGTTCTTTTTTCCCCTTTTGTTTAGTATGTTTAGTTATTTAGATATCATATTTACAAGATTTTGTAAGAAACATATTTTGTGTTAATGGTTGATATTAAATTGGCAAATAAAAAATTTCAGGAATAACCTCAGTATATCGGAAAACTAAAAGTGTTATGGCGCACCAGGACAATATCTAAGTCTAAACGGAGAGGTTATGGGTTTGATCTTATAGTCACTTTTAAATTTTTGTTTCCGCGCAATAGTAATAAGTAAGGCAATGGGCGGCGTTGGGATCCGCCACTCAAGATCCAATATGTGGAAGTAGAGTAAAATGGAATAAGTAGTGTCCTAACACTGAGCCCCCCCCCCCCATGCCTATCCTGCTATATTTAAGATTCGTAAAATTTATGAGCCTAATAACTTGAGGTCAACTTCGTGCAGCGACACGGCGATGGCTTTAATTCTGTGGAAAGAAATATTTGAAAATTGTGCCCAAAGTGGGGAACGGAGTAGGTTCCCTCTGCCTACCTTGCTATATTTGGAATACAGCGTGAAGCTAAAAACATATTTAGTAAATATTCAATTATAGTCAATACCTATAGCCTGTATCCAGAGTTTCGCACGAACAGCATTCTTCATAAAACTCAACCTACCTCAGTCACGTAAACTTTCGATGTTCTAATGGGTTTTACTTTTTCCATTCCACTTTGTATAAATGGAAAACGCTACTTTCATTTGGAGGCAGTCCCCGTATTGGTCGCTCTTTAGTAGCTATTAAGTTTTTGTGTTGTTTCTTTATTACTTTGTGTAAATTTTGTTTTATTGCACCTTAAAGTGTTGCACCTTAAAGTCGAGGCCGGTCGTGGCGCAGCGGCACGAGGTGTGACTGCAAAACCGACTGGTTGTGGGTTCGATCCCCACTCGAGGAGATGAAATATTTATTTAAATTTATATTTCCATTTCTTCGCTCTGGTGTCGAGGTTAAGCGCGGCGTTGAGTACTGCCACTCAACACGCAATGCCTCCAGAATTCGGCAGAAAGTGGGGAATGGAGTGTCTTAACACTAGGTTCCCTCTGCCTACCCTGCTGTGTGCGGGATACAGCGTGAAGCTAATTTTTTAAAGTGTTTAGTACCGTTTGGGAATTAGTTTTTTAGTTCTAGCTTATAATTAATTTATCATATTTGATATAATGTGGATATTTTTTTATTCATGTTTTTATTATAGTTGTGTGAGCGTATGTATGTTTACACTTCCATAATAAAATAGTATTAAACAAAAAAAAAATATATAATTTGATTGGTCCGATTTGGTCTTGGTAAACTTATACGGATATCCATGGGTAATCCGTATAAGGTTACCAAGGTCGGAACAAATGGAATGGATGTCTTAATGGGTCATGACCTATTAAGACACTTCCATTCCATTTTCCATCAAATTCTGGAGGCTATGTGTGTCGAGTGGTGGAACTCAAGGTCGCACTTTGCCTAGTTTCGAGTGGGAATCGAACGCACAACCTGTGGCGCTTACAGTCACACAATTACGACCTTGCACTACGACAGGTATATTAAAATACACCGAAGAAAGCAATATTATATATTGATTTATTGTTTTATAGTTACTACATGCAGAAAAAAATCTCTAAAAAGATCTCTCTCATAGAAATTCAAAAATAACATATACCATTGGCAGCCCATGGATTCAGTCCCACAACTACGAACGTCGTTACGCTCCCTATTGTTGAGTTACAGCTACGTGGATAACGTGAAAATATTCTTTGTATTGGAATAACCATATCTACCAATTTACACGGTGATCGGTGGAACAAAGTTAAACTTGAAAAGATATAGTGTAGCTAGAAATTTGTTTGTACCACAAATATATTTTTAAATCAAATCAAATCAGCTTCACGCTGTATCCCGCACACAGCAGGGTAGGCAGCGTTCCCCACTTTCTGCCGAATTCTGGAGGCATTGCGTGTTGAGTGGCAGAACTCAACGCCGCGCTTAACCTTGACACCAGAGCGAGGAAATGGCAATATAAATTTAGGTAAATATTTCATCTCCTCGAGTGGGGATCGAACCCACAACCAGTCGGTTTTACAGTCACACCTTGTGCCACTGCGCCACGACTGGCCTCCTGGTATATTTTTAAAAAACAGAAAAGAGGTGCAGCGGCACTGTGGTTGTATACGCGACGTTTGGGGGTTCGATTGCTCCACGGGTTAATGAACTGTTTTCGTTTTCTTGCTTCGGTAACAAGACGAAGCGCGGCTTAGAGTTCCGCCACTCAGCATAGAATGTTTTGAAAATTGGGTGGTGCATAGGCGATGGAGAGTCTTAACACTAGGTTCAATCTGTCTACTCTGCTATCTATATAGCAGTAGTGAATGCAGCGTGAAGCTGAAATAAATAAAAAAACCTATTTCAATCTAGTAACTATATTTAGCTGCACAACCTTAAATTAAAACATTACAGAAAAAATCAAAATTTCTTTACTTTTATTTAAAATGCCCTCAATGCCTTAAAATTAAATGCAACACAATCTATTATAATTTGTATTACTGATTATCTCACAAACTTATATTTTATTACTTATAGTTATTCACAATAAACACCATATTTTCACATAATATTTTCTATTACAACCACTCACCTTTTATATTGGGATTGGTGCTATAAATAATTTTCTTGTGGCACATTAAATAAAGAAACAATCCATCAATTCCAGGTATATAAGAGTAAAAAATATGAAGCATCATGATATTCCGATTTACGCGAAATTTTTCGACAGGAAAAAGCGAAAATTGGCAACGTCACGGTACAATTACTTCCAATGTAAAGCCACAGGGTGATATTGACAACACAGACTCCCAAAGCCGTGAGCAACCAAGAAACCATTAAAAAATCAACTTCCCATTGAATAAACAGCAAACGCTTCAGAAAATTGGTAGGAGTGTAACGAAAACCAATATTCGAATCGATTATTTTTAATTTTTTGCCGATTTCTCGATATTACTTTCCGGGATTTTACAGTGGAATTAGACAAATCGAAATTTTGTATACTTACACGACACAATTTATATATTTAAATGGCAACTTTCGAAAATAAGAAAAACTCTTGTAATATATGAATGCAGTGAAGCGTGAACTTGGCTCAGGGCTATGACTTATGGGGTAGGGCAAGAAACATGCATATTTGATTCCGTCATAAACTCAATTTACAGCTAATCTCATCTTAGATTGTCGAAGAAATAAGATTTCACACGTCGTCGCCTCGCTCGTGAATGTAAATGGCGTACACGCATTTAAAGTAAGGCAAGTATGGGGCGGGGCGTGGAGCCGAGCTGTAGAACCAATAAAACCCATTTACCTCCTATGCACCTATCGCTATAAGATTTCTTGACGAATTAGAGACAATCTGACTATGTCTGATGTAATCTGGTACACTAAATGACGTCGAACAATTTCATAAACTCGAGTTGGCCATTCAATTTTTGTCGTGATCAGTATTGGCTGGTGATCGATTTTACGGGCCTATACCGGTCTCCCGTTCCGTACGGTTGTAACTTTTTAGTGCTCCTTTTATTACGACAAACGATTTTAATCAAGCGAGTTTTTGTTCAAAGCGTAAGCCATTAGCGCCCCGAGACGGGATAAAATTCAAAGTTAAGTCGCATTCGAGTCTCAAGAATTCGCTTTTAACTTCGTTTGATTTGCTCGCGAGGAGTCGGCGGCCTTACGTTCGGTTGTAAAATAAATCTATACTAACAGTTATTTATTTGAGTTTTCAATAAAGTCTGGCAAGGTTTTGAATTTAGCAGACCCTTTCCTCTTAAGAAATAATTCACCCTTCAAAGTTCACTTCCGTTTTATTTGTTTGAATGGCTTTACAATTTCAGAGGAATAAAAATAACAGCAAATTAAATGATTTAACATTGAGAGACAAAATTGTATTTAATTAAAAGGGTGAATTGATGCCATCGTGGCGTAGAGCTACAAGCGTGCGACTGTAAGCGCGACGGTTGTGAGTTCGATTACCATTTGGGAGAGTAAAATTTTTGTCATTTTCGTTTTACTCGCTCTGGTAACGAGGTAAAGCGCGGCATTGATTTGCATCACTAACCCCCAATATTAATAATCTATCTCCTACGTCAATCTTCGATTGTTCCATAGATCTATCCCATCTCCAGATTGGATAGATTTTTGGAACAATCGAAGATTGACGTAAGAGATAGATTATTAATATTGGGCGTAAAAAACCCTTAAGTGATGATTAATGAGATTACACGTTTGTCCAGTCGTCGTCGCGCAGGGGCATTCGTGTGTGACTATAAACGCGAACTGTTGTGAGTTTGATCCCCACTCCAGGAAATGAAATATCTATTTAAATTTACTTTTTCATTTCTTCGCTCTAGTATCGAGGCAAAGCGTGTCGTTGCGTTCCGCCACTCAATACGCAATGTCTCCAGGATTTGGCGGAATCTCCAGGATTTCAAAACGGAAAACGGAGTGTCGTAACACTAGGTTTCCTATGCCTACCTAGATGTGCGCGGGATACAGCGGGAAGCTGATTTATTTTATTTTCATATTTTAGTGTACAAATGTTTTATGTGTTTAACTTATAGATATATTTTATAAAATTTATTTTATAAACTATTCTAATTATAAAAGTTGAAATTCTCTTCTTAATGTTCCTTCCTGAGCTAGTTTAGTTAGTAGCAGTTTAAAAGAAATAAAACTGTATTGCTCCGCCGTTGAAGTCGCAAGCATAAATTCAGGGAAATCACTCGTAACACTCATTTGAAGTTAACTACCCCAAAAAGCGTCGTAAGAACAAAGTTTGGCGGTACGCCGACCGAACTCTGAGAGTGATTCCAAACTATGTTGTCTTGCTTGGAAAAATTGTATGGTATATATAGAAGCGAAACTGCTAGTTGCTATGTAGTGCTTAAGCTAGTCTATTGATATTTGAAAATATATAATAAATAATAGTGCCTATGGGTTGAATTTTTGCAAATTCTTTTTCATTTGTCACATATTTTATTATGATTTTATATTTGTAAGGGTAAAATCCTTATATTAACATTTTTATTGTATTGTAATCTTGAGATATCGCGGCATTATCCGATTATCGGACCTTAAGATATTTGAAGTAGTGGTAGTGATAGTGACGATGTAAATTAGACATAATATTTATAATAATAATAATAATAATAAATAAATCTTTATTTTCATCTCACAAAGCTTGGTCATAAAAAATATACATTTGACAAAGAAACCAGTGGTGAACATTAAAAAGCTAATGTGAGAGACTGGTGTCCATACTGGGTATATACCTGTTTTACAGATCACCAGGCACTCACCCTTTCATAATCTATAACAAGAGTGGTTTCAGATATGGAAAAATATTAACAGTATAGACCTTAGAATTATCTTTAATGTATTTATAAACCATTTTTTTTCCTACACAGCAGGAAAATCTCAGTGTTAAGTTAGTGTTCACTTTTCGATCAATTATCGGGACATTGCGTGTGGCAAAACTCAACGCCACGCTATATATTTTCACCAGAACGAGGAACTAAAATTAATAATTTCTTGAATAGGAATCAAATCTAAATTTAATAAGCAACGAGACATTCAAAGTAAAAAAAAACAAACAAGTTTTACCAATTCCAATATCACGTAAACGAGAGGAAGCGTTCAAAAAACTACACTATGGAGTGATGAAATTCCGGCAAATCGTTGCTGAACTGGAATTCTTTGGCGAACACCCTTAAAAGTTTACATAAGAAAAGTTGTGTTCTTGTATGTTGAGCACTCGCCCGATAGTTTTGCGTGCAAAGAATCGACGTCCTTAAGAGATCGAAGGAAAAGGTTTCCAGGTAGGTACTTTCAAGTTTCTGCGTGACTCAGATTCCTCTTTAAAATTAGACTTGACGCTTGGAAAAATTCCTTCGTTGCTTGAGATAGTTTGAAAATATCGTTATTATTATTTATTTTATACTATGGGTATGTTTATTATTATTATTATTATTAGCAGAGTGTAATCATTGTACTTATCAATTCAAAATATGATATACGTGCCTTATATTTAATACTATGTGACCGAATTAAGATGACACTGTGAAAAATCTAAATGTTTATGGTTCGTACCTCAAACCAAAGGTGTTTGTACCTTTTGTTTTGAGGTACGAACCATAAACATTTAACCTTTGTAACCCTTATAAGGTCACTTTGGTGTCCGTCTATCGGTTTTTCAAGATCGTTTATCTCGAGATCGCATTGAATTATGGAGATGACGTTACTATTAAATATTGATGTCTACAATGTTTTAAAGCACAGAAAAATCAAGCCTTTACATAACAAAATAATTGTACTTCATTTTATACAAAATAAGAACATACGCCCGTAAACTTAAGTATGAAAATTTTATAATTATTACTTCCCACTGATCTCAAATTCTGAAATAAGTACGAATTGACCTCATGACTGACTGACATGCAATTGACTGGTTTTTATTTTCAATATTACATTAATAGAAATTTACAATAGTCGAATTTCCACCTAACATATAACCATTTTGCAAAGATAATTACTAAATCTACTAAAGAACGGTGTCGCGATAACTTTGTTGTTACCACTACAAGCCACTAACATGTTGACATAATTCTCATATACATAAATGTAATGTAAGAGTTGTATATATACTGTGTCTGGGTATGTTACTCTCATGTATTTGTTTTTAATTAATGGTTATTTCGTTCACATTTTGCATCCATGAATAGAAGAAGGAAGAACCTAGTGGAAATGATCAACTCTAAAAAACCGTTTTTAGGATTGATAATGTTTACCAATCCCGATATTGGTACAGTAGCCTAGGAAGACACTGAGGCTTTCGTCCCAATATCGGGATTTTAGGTCAATGGGAAGTACAACTTATAAAAGTTGATAAACTTTAGTTTGTGGGCGTATATATGTATGTGTATATATATATGGCAGTGGGAACTTAGTGTTCAGACACTTGGTTCCGAATTTCTACTCAAATTTCGAGGCATAGCGAGTCGAGTAATGGAACTGTATGCTGCGCTGTATCAACAACAGCTGGAGAGTGAAATATTTTAAATATAATTGTGCTCCGAATAGGTTCGAACCTGCAACCACTGGGCCTATAATCAAATGCGCCAAGACGGGCTGAATGCAAATGCAATTCACATCATATAATAATTATTATGGTTTCAAGAGACGTTTGTACAAAAGCGTTACGGTCTAGCTGAGTTTTCAGCACATATTATACTACATAATCCAAAGTTTCCTGTTTTCGTAGAGGTATTAGTTATGAGATTAGACTTGGAATCAGATATGGCAGTTTGGCTTCGTTATAAAAGAAATTTATTTTGTATAAAGATTATATAGTAAAAAATATATCGTGGCAAAGCGGTACAGCGTCTGACTGTGAACACGGCGGTTGTTAGTTCGACTTCCACTTGGAAAAAGGAATTACTTTCATTTTCTCGTTGAGGACAAAGCGCGGCATTGAGTGGTGAATTTCAACACTGGTTGTCTCACAATTGGACGGTACGTGGGGAACGGACTGTATTTACAGTAGGTTCCCTCTGCGCAGCGTTCCCTGATATATGCTAAATACAACATGAAACTAAAATAATCACTGATTATACAAAGTAAACAATTCTCTAAATTTTTAAAGTATTTTTAAAAAATATATATTGTTGAATATTTTAAAATTACTTTGTTAAATTTAAATATAAAAAATTAGTTATTTATAATTTGTATAAACAAAAATTAGTTATTTTCTTATTTTTTCAAATAATTTAATGCAAATAACCAGTAAAAAATTAGAAAAAAAATCAGTAAATGAAAAAAAGTAGCTACAACACAGAGTCGTCGTGGCGCAGTGGTACTGAATTATATTTATTAGTTTGCTCGGGTTTGGAGAGCGGATGGTGGAAGCCGGAATGACTTGACACAAGTTTATTTTTTCCTATCCTGTTGTGTGAGATATAACGTGAAGCAGAAACAATTATACATAAATAAAAATTTTCAACTTTTCTTCAATAGAACAATCAGAAAACTTCACAATATTTTATCCCTATTCGAAACTCCTAGCTTTTGGTTTAGAGCTTCAAGCCAATGTTGGCGAACGGATGTAAGCATAGGAGTGTAAATGCGACAGGTTGTTGGGTTCAATTTCCACTCGAGGCAATGAAATATATATTTTTTTATCTAGTGACAAGACAAAGTGCCATTTCCCAACAGGTAATGCCTCCAGAATTATTAATGGGATCGGGATGTCTCAACATTAGGTTCCCAGGAGTTCTCGTTTCTGCTATATGCGGGATACAGCGTAAAGCTAAAAAAAAGAAACTGCTGCAGCATTTTATCTTTAATAAACATTTCAAGTCCTTATATTACGTACGGTATTAGGTTTGGTCTTAAGCGCTCAGTCAGGTATGTCAGCAATTTTGCTTGCTTGCATTAGAATTCCTAAAGAGGAGCTTAATTTGGCTAAAAGGGACGTCTCAAAGTAAGTGCACTAGCGCTATACATTGATGTGTTTCTCATTTTAATGTTATTATGTTGGTAGTACTCGTATAGGTATTAATCTTCTTATACCTCTTTATTACACTATTGTGACGCATGTGACTGTATAATGGATGATTTTCATTTTCCCGCTGTTATAAGATTTGCAGCGTTGAGTTGCGCCACTCAACAAGAACATGTCTTGAGTTCATGTGGAGAGCAGAGAACGGAATGTTTTTACACTCGATCCTCACTGTTTTCCCAGTTATATTCTATCGAAAAATCGTGAACTTTTTATTTTTTTCTTAAATCGGAATAACCAAACATAATTGCTTAGTTATTTCGTTTTAAACTTCTTCCCTCCCTATTTAACAAGCATTATAAAACATATAAGGTGGCAACACTGTCCCACAGTAGATAAATCAATTAAATCTCCTTTAAATTTAAATCGTTTCAAGGAACTCTCTACTTCACCAAATTGTTTGCACATCAATATATATATATATACAGATGTATCAAGCTATTCATTTGCGACGTGTCGTTTCTTATGTCATTTACTTTATAGAACATTATATAGAGACTGTATAGACATTAAATGAGTGTGTTTGACAATTTTAATCTGTTAATTTGTATTTGCGTTATTGTAAACTGAATCGAGATAAAATTCAAAATTTTACTCTACCATATTTTACATGTAGGCTTTATTATATTTGCAAGTTAGTATACTTCCATCTTGCACTGAACTATTTAACATTGTTGACATTTAGTTGGATGCCCAATGGTAAAAATAGCCAAGTCAAATTTAGAGCTTGAATACAGTTCTGAGTTTTGAGTGAACACAGAACTCGGCACCCATATAAACCTCTTATTGTTACTCGTATGTCGGTGAAGTCAACGTATTACTTAACATTTAACTTTAAATTAATTTTACATTTAAGTTTTTTTATAGGTAAACATTACTTTTTGAAATAATTAATATATCGTTGCATTCTTACTATTATCAATAATTATCAGTTTCTATTTGATATGTAACCTTGATTATAAACATTTAAATTGATTTTTTTTATGATTCATTTACTTACCAAAAACCTAACTTACTTCTAGATGACATATAAATTAGATATTTCGTAACAAGGTAGATTACGTACGTTCAGGAAAAAATCTGAAAACGAATTATTATTGATACTAATAAGAAATTTAAAACAAGTTAAATATGAAAATGAGATCAAAGAACGTAAAGAAATAATGCGATTTTAAAAATAACGAGATATTTAAGATTAACATTATAGTGGTCAGAGTATGATTATTGAAATTGAATTGAAATTTTATATATATTATAAGCTATAAGATTTTAACAAATACCCTAAATTTTATAAATATAGATTGATTGGTGTACGAATTATGGAGGGCTCAAAATTGGGCTTAAAATGGTTCGTGTAAAATATATATTCCCTTTTATACCTTTTAACTTGGCTTGCGCGTGTCATGGCTTTCTGACCTATTTTGACACACATAATATTATATTTTGGTCGGTGAGTGGGAAAAGGTAAGTCGTGAGTTCATCGGCGAATGTGAAAGTGTAAATGCGTAAATGTAAAATTACAGCTTCTAGTATTTTTCCTATCAGCTTTACGTTATATTGTGCATATAGTAGTAACCTACTACTACTACTAGTAATAGTAGTAGGAATCTGCTAAGACACTTCGCACTACACTTTCTGCCCTACTATTAAAACACTGCATATTAAGTAGCGAAACTTAAAGCCAGGCTTTGAGACTAGAACAAAAAAATGAAAATAATTCATTAACCCCAGTGGGATTTAAACTCATAACCATCGCGTTTACCGTCAGACATTGTACCGCTGGGTAACAAAATAATAATTACTTCTTCTTTGATAAGCCCTCCTTTCCTTTCCTAATTTTGACCAACTCAAAATAACTTACAAACACCAAATATTCCAATACTACAAGTTCAATAGACCCATTGTTCTTTACGCAATACATGTTCCTGCAAAATATCTTAAGAGTATTTCTGAACAGATCGTTTGAAACGATTTCGCCGAATTTGACTCCCTATTCGTATTGTATTGTATTGGCTTATTGTAAATGTATTCGTGTACTCGCTACAATGGGAATGATCTTGTAATGTTTTATTGTTATTTAATGTCAGCTTTTAGTCTTTACTTCTTTATGGAGAGATTGATTAGTAGAATCCTTACAAATTTCATTCCTAGTGGTTAACAACATTTTAAAGTTGTTGAAAGCTAAATGTTGACCATGTACTCTTCTTGGTGAATGTAAAGGAACAGCAGCAGTTCAGAAAGAGGAAGGATATCTAGAAATTTCTACGGAACCCGAAAACAAACGGAATTTTTCGTTTTATAGTCCATGTGAACAAATTATGAGCATCAGCAATCAAGGACAACATCAAGTTGTCCTTTGTAGAGAGATTGATTATTAGTGTCATTACAAATTTGGTTAGGTAAGTAGAATAGAGGCGACCATTAATAAACTGAAAGGGCTTCTCTAGCCTACACTTTGGTTGCAAGTCCCAAAACATTGCTTGGAATTCCTGTCCCTAAAACGTGATGGGCATCCGCATGGTGAACCCATGGAGGTCTGATTTCATTATTTTAAATTCAATCTAATGGATGTAGTGATGAGTATTCTGAGAATATTTGTCATCTTCAAAACAAATTTGATTATTAAAGCAAATAGTCCAAGACTAAACGTGCAATTCAGCATCCTAGAAGTTCATTATATATGAATTGGATATAGATTGTAAATTTGTCCCGCAACTTTGTGTGCGTAGACTTTAGGGCGTGAAGTATAAAACTGCGTTTTCCCGATCCTATGGGAATTTAAAGAAACCCTCTCTTAGTGTAAAATTTCAGTTTTCAAGTCCAGTAGTTTCATCTGTGCGTTGTCTGTTCGTTACTTGGTTACGAAAGAGTTTTATATATGTTTAAATTTTAATGACCAAATTATATAAAATCTTTACATAAACTCTAGCATATACGTTATTCTGATGTATAAACTATATCAGTATCAACTTTCATTTTCATCCGTCCAGTAGATTTTGAGTGAAAGTGGAACAAACATCCATCCTTACAAACTTTCAGATTTATAATATTATTTGACATCGGAAGCGATTAACGTTTTTAAAAACTAGATGAAAATACATATTGTCTATATATTTCTAAAATATTCGGACACAGATTCCACGTAATTGCAATAACTAATAGGTATATATACCCAATAACAATATTTCACACGAGTTTTTTTCTTTAAGGGCCGTTGCCTACGAGCAACTGCCCCGAATTGACACAATTCCATTGCTTTTATAGTCTTTTTTACCTATATCTATCCTCTTTTGCACGACTATGCTAACAATATCTTTATTTTATTTTTAATTATTCGTATAGTAACATGTCTTTGTCATATCCTCGTCATATTTCTTTGGCCATCTTTTTTTATAATCAAATACACGATCTCCAACACAGTCAAACCACTTCCAACTACTGAGATACAAAGGTGGGTATAATATCTTAATTGTACAGCTTATAATATATAATACGTTCAATTACCATCTTATCATAATCTTGGATGTACGTAATGAACTAATGGCATACATTTCAATAAATCCCCTTTATAGGTCTAATTAAACTAAATTTCGTTAATATTCTATTATAATTAATCTTATGTCGTCTACTGTATATGTAATAATGTGATATATGATCCTTGTTACTTGTAATACCCGTATGGAATTCTTTATATTTTTTTATATCTTCACGCTATATCCTGGCATCTAGTGTGGCACTTCATTCCCATTAAGACACTTTCGTTCCCTACTTTTCGCCGAACTCTGAAGACAAACATATTTAATTTCCTCGAGTTGGAATTGAACCTGGAATTAACCTATCACGTTGACAGTCGCATTTGTGCACCTATGCTACGACTGGCCTCTATATTTTATTAACTTTCATATTGTATGGCAGAAAATGCAGCAATTGAAAATAATCTAGTGGTCTCTACATTTTGCAACCACGTATAAGAATTTCGGCTTATTTAGCTTAATAAACAGAGAGATTTCCAAGAGATGCAGGTTCAAGTTCACGGTTAGTTTTTATACGTATAACGTTAACCTTAGTGTGTTCTAAGATTTTAAAATTGTTAAAAAAGTTTCTAAAGTTTGTTTTACCACTATCTGAAAATTTTACATATTATGTGAAGTGAAGAAGAGAACCTGCGCATGGAGGTGAGCAGGCAAGTTACCAGTCCTTTTTTTAAAGTGGTGCAACTCGTTACCGTTTCTATAGAACACGAACACTCCAAAATTAATATTATATAATAAATAACTAAAGAAACTAGTGATGGATAGTCTTCGAGGGGAGCGCAAGTTATTGCAAATAAGCGAATGAAATTATGTCCTATCAGAGGTAAGTCTACCGTGAAGCCATTCTCCATTGCCATTGTATGGGACAATTTCTTATTTACCGATCTGTCTTAGACGATCAAAGTTTCTTTGAATTTAATCTTTAATCGATTTAGATCTACAGAATGATCTAGAGAATCTACATGTTGAGTTTACAGTCATACATTTGCCCCGCAACTTGCATTACTGCGCCACGACTGGCCTTAAATAGTGTATATTTGATCATATTTTCATTAATTAATTTTCAGTCTTAACCGTCATGCGCCATTCACAAAATAAATAAATCAATCAGCTTCACGCTGTATCCCACACAAAGCAGGGTAGGAAGAGAGAACCTAGTGTTAAGACACTCCCTTTCCCATTTTCCGTCAAATTCTGGAGGCATTGCGTGTTGAGCGGAATTAAACGCCGCGCTTTGCTTCGACATTAGAGCGAAGAAATGAAACTATAAATTTAAATAAATATTCCATTTCCTCGAGTGTGCCCCTGCTCCACGATTGGCCTCAAATTGTAATAAAAAAATGTATTGTTAGGATTTTAGTGAAAAAAATAGGGTTGCTCTAGTCGGAAAGTATTATAAAATCAATAAGATTGTTTCAATCGGGGCAGTTGCTTGTAGGCGACGGCGCCTACACTAAGTATGAAATATTGTCATTAAGTAAATCATATTAGTCGATCCAATTACAATATAACCTTTGTCCGAACAATTTGGCTACGTATAAATTATGTTTTGAAACTTAAAAATAAAAACTTTTAACAAAACATAAGACAATTTTGATTTAGCAGTATGATTTTTTGGCTTAACTGCCCTAATACGGTGATTTAAAATAAAACAGAGACTTACACTGTATTAATATTCCGCAAAATAATAATAAAAAAAAAATATACAGTAAATCTTCCTTTATAGTATATCCAAGCTTTTTACATTTATATGATCGTGCGGAGGTAATAAAGTAATGATTGCCGGCGTTTGGACAGATGCCAAAGATAGGCCTTGTACTGGATAAGACATATTGTAGGTTAAAAGGCAAGTTATTGTAATGTCACGTTATAAATGGATATTGTTCTGTAAAAATTGGATACGCTATTTCTATTTTTTTTTTTCTTTTTTAAGGTTTACACTATATGCTGTTCGTAGCAGAGTAGGCATAAGGAACCTAATGTTAAGACCCTCCGTTTTCCAGCGGAAAGCTGAGTTCTCAAGGCATTGCGCGTTGAATGGCAGAATTCGGCGTTAACTGAGCGAAGAAATGAAAAAATTGATTATTTAACCACCCGTGTGGAAACGGAACCCATAACCATCATGTTGACAGTCGCACCCTTATGCTCTTGCGTCACAACGGTCTCTATTTCTATTCATTTTTGTATTCTGTGCTTTATGAGTTTCCTAGCACAGCAGGCTAGACGGAGAGAACCTATTGTATAGGAACTCTATTCTTCACTTTCTACGCACATTCGAGCATAATTGCAGAATTCAACACCGTGGCTTACTAGAGGGGGTAAAATTAAAATAAACAAATAACGTTTTATTTACATTACATTAAAATAACGATGACCCCTTGAACATGAACTTATCACAGTAGAAAACATATTTAGACGCGATCATTATCTAGAGCTAGCATGAAATTCGGATAAAAAGGCTATTCCCCGCGATTGTAGGGTCATAAATAAATCCGGACGATCCGCTCGTATTTCTTAGTCGCGACCTGCGACTGAACGACAGTATTATGATTTATATTCACGCGAATCTTTATATTTTAGAAAATCTCTGCTCAGTTCCTTAAATTCTAGACGGATTTGTTGGATGCTATGCAGTAGTATTTAGGTGGAACGTTTGGTAATTTTTGTTGAATTATATAAATATTAGGCATTTATTAAGAAAGAATGTAGTGACTGTAAAACCGATTGGTCGAGGTAATTAAATATTTTATTTTCATTACTTTGCTTTGGTAACGTAGGTAAGCGTTTAGTAAGAAGAATTTAGAAGTAAGCATTGAGTTTTGATACTCAAGACGCTGTACCTCAAGTTAACATAGTAAAACATAGTTTATAAATGTTACGCAAATGAGGCAGGTTTTTTATTTAATCACTTTTAGTTCGTCACTTATATTTATGTTCAGTTTTAGGCACACGCTATATACGTATATAGCGTGGCCCAGTTCAATCACAAAACAAAGTAACATATTCATAGTAGGTATTTTATGTCTCTATTTTGGCTACCGAAAAAACCTCACGTCTAGTATGCAAATATTTCCTGTTCTATACCGATCGGGCTGGATTTCGTGACAAAATGCAGTTAAGCGGCGATTTTATTATGCCTTTTGTAGATAAGAATTCGATTTTGCGGTTGACGGTTAACAGGGTTTTTGTTAACTGCTTCGTGACGTATCCGTGTACATATGTACGTAAATTCATATATTTATATGTAGATATGGTCGTATCTATTGAATATTTTATACTAAAATTATAATAAAAAATTTCGAAAAATCGTCTAGATTCTTATGTGTCACCTGCAAAGGGACGAAGTGTTAGTTGAGTCTTGCTAATATCACTATGTATTCAAAGATGAAATATGGAAGATGAATCGACCATACATGTATATATTTGTCATTTTTATAAGGGCAGTACTCACACATTCTATTAATATTGTGAATTTAGACTTTCTCACTAGCAGTCTTCTAGTATAGGGTTCAGGTAAACGTAGGACTACACTACTGTGCGGTTTCGTAGGCATTTCCATCGACCCGCCACACAAAGTCAAAGTCAAATAATTTTATTCAAAAAAAGAAGTTACATGCTTCATTTTTTGAACTTCAAATAATTTACGACCAGTTCGCTAAAGTTAATGCCTCAGAACTAAGAAGAGCTGACGCAAGAAACTCAACGGGACTTTTTTTTAAATCAATTATACAAAACACATTTTAACATCTCTGACAATGGGAGTCGAACCCACAACCATCGCGTTTACAGTCACACGTCGTGCCATTGATGGTTTAAAATATTAACTAACAAAAAAACGTTAAAAGACTAAAAAGCCCTTTGTTATTACAATATAATATTCGCTTAATCTCCACTTACAGCTTACAAGTGATAAAAGCGTTTACCGCGACTATTAAACTCGGATTGTAGTCAAATAAAGCTAAACATTTTCACATACAGACGTGTACCCTTCGCGACATTTGAGGTTGTCTCAGATTAAGATCTTGTTGCTTTTAAAGCATAGCTATAACTGTTAAAAGTTATACTCGACCATTTTTGCTAGTTTAGTGTTCAGGAATATTTTTTTTTTTCAGCTTAATGCTGTATCCCATTTATAGTAGGGTAAGAAGGGGAAACTAAGTGACACTTCGGTCTCACTCTCCACCCAATTTTTGAGATGTTGCGCGTTTTGTTTAGTTATTAGAGCCCGAATGGAAATAATGTCCCAAGACCGTGGTGTACGCTATGCCGCTGCGCCACGACGACTTCGTCCTTAGGTTCTTTTCTGAGTTCTTTATTCCTGAATTTATATAGACAAAAGACAGCAATCGAATCTTTTAATTCAGTAGTGTATGTACTTAGATAGCTTTCTTATATTGAATATTGTTAGTTTCTTATATCAAATATTGTTAATTTTGAGAACAACAAAAAATAAATATATAACAATATCTTAACATATTGATAGTATAGCTTTAAGTACTTTATATGCTTACATGACTTCTCTTTGAATGTCACCGCTGTTCCTGTAAAATGCGAAACACGGCCTTTTACGGTCCACATTTAATTTGCACAAATTGCTCAACGTGTTCTTACACTCAAGATTACCAGTCTCTAATTATAAATAAACCTGTAATCGCTCTTCCTCTCTCTCGAGCTATATTAAAAACAATTTACCTGGGTAGTTAGTGTGTAATAGAATACTTATTTAGAAAACGTATAAAAATTTGAACGTAGTGAGACTCGAACCTGCACCTCCTGGAAACCGACCAGGTTGGACTTTTTCTAAATAATTATTTTTCTTCCTTAAGTGCGGAATAACACTTTAAAAATGTTAAAAGTGTGTAATATAATTATAGTTCAACGCAGCCTCATAGGCTAGACATTCCGTTCGATGGTTTCTGCACCATTCAATTCAACAATATTTCGAATATTGTGTGTTGAGTGACGGAACTCACCGCCGCCCTTGTGTATATATTTTAATTGTAAAATTTACTTAAAATTTAACTTAGATAGAAAACGATAATTAAAATATTTCAAGTTATTCTAAGTCTACAAAAAAAAAGTAACAAAAGGTCTGTAGTATTTAGTGTAATAAAAAAATCTGTATAAATACATACAATTTTTTATATAATATACGATGATTTAAACGATGTGTAATTTTACAATTTTTGCCTAATTATGTATATTTATAAGTATTTAGTATTAATCAAGGTTATATATTTTTGTACTAAAGTACGTTTTAAACTAATAAACTCAGGCTACCAACCCAAACTAACATCAAAAAGACATTAAATCGTATAAACTTTTACACAGCAAATATTACTAGCCGAACGCGACCTCTGCGCTGTTTACCAGATTTACCAAATCGTGATTTTAGAGTAGTTCACTATCCAAAAGAAACATCCGAGGTCTACTTAAACAAATTGGACAAGTTAACAAAATTAAACCCCCGTAACTAATCTTAACCCTTAAAGGGTATCGTTAAAACTCGAGAGTGGGTAAAGTTGGTAACATGCGGCTTTGGAACGTAGCCTCGTCTCACTGAACAAACATAAAATAACATCACCACCACTTTCATTATACTAACTAATTATTGTTTAAGTTGAATAATTATGTAAGGATTTGTACCGCGACACGCGAAATCTTCTATTTTAATAGTAAGCATATGATAATTAGGTGTCGTTATATAAATTTTAATGTAACAGAGTAAATTGAGGTCGTGTTTTATTATTTTTTGTAATTATGTTTAAGATTAGCTATTCAGAAGATATACCTTATAATTTTTGACATATCACTAAGTGAAACTTAGAAGCGTTTATTCAAATTCCTCTCGAAGAATAGCTTCTTTTTATTGATAAATACATATGTATTAACGAAAACAAATATTTCCTCAAATATTTACCACTCAGAAATGATTTCAAATTGTAGAATAGACAGGATGTATTATTTACTTGTATATATCAACACGTAATTTGCTTAAATAATGTTTAACAGTCGGTATCATAAAATTCAATAATATATTAATAAAAAAATCGCAGTAAGAAATTTTATACTTGTCTTGGCTTTACCTAGAGATCACATAACTCGTTGTTCCACAAGTTTTTATTCAATATTGAATAAATGCCCGTGCTTAATGGGAATGAACTTAGTTACTAAATCACTTAGTGAAGGTGAAAAGTTTTGAAATATACCGCACAATCGTCCTTCGGCGGAAAAAGATAATGGAAAAAAATCCCTCAACATTAATATTCATAAGAGAAAACAACAGCTTCGGCTGGAGCCATTTCCAGACGCTCGCGAGTAAAGCTCTGTCATCATAGTGAATGTATTAGGCAGTTTCGAATAAATGATTCGTTACAGCGATTATTGATAAGTAATAAAATATTTATAAATTGAGGCGCAGTGGCACAAGTGTGTGTGAGTGAGAATGAAAATGAATTATCTAATATTTTCATTTCCACATAATGCCTTAAGAATTCAACAGAAAGCGGAGAACAGAGTGTCAGAATACTACGTTGCTACTACAGCGTTGGATACAGGGTGAAGCTAATACAATATTACTATTTTATATAATTCAGGTGACAGCCTTCATAAATGATGCATATGCTTAGAGACATAAACAGTAATTAAACATATTCAAGTATCTTTTGTGGCAAGGCAGAGAAAGAGAGCCTAGGATCAAGGCGCTACGTTTGTAAATTCCTGGTCGAATTCAATAAATTGCATATTGAGAGGCGGAACTCACAAACTATCTGTATCTTACCAGAGAATAGTTATTTACTCGGAGTAAGAATCGAATCCACAACAACACGGGTCCTACTGCGCTAATGATCTAAAGTGAAATAGATTATATTATCGTTATGTTACGTTAAACTGCTTCGAACACCAAGGAAAAAATTAAAAGTCTACAAAATCAAATATATAAAAAATTAATTTAGGGAAGAACATTTCATTTTAAGGATTGCTAAAGGAAGCAGTTCCTAATAAAATATTTTACGAGAAAGATCAAAACTGACTCATAATCATTTTCAATATATTTCATTCGTCCCTTATCGCAGTGAATCCCTCGACGGTGTGTTTTTCGCCTTTTGACGTTTTATCATTAACTTAAATGACTTTTGTTCGTTGATTGCTGATTTATTATTGGTATTATTAATGACGTTTGAAAGGAAAAAAATATTTTTTATTTAATATCGCTATGTTTCAGCTTGGAAATATATGATGGCTTTTATTTATTTTTTTATTTTATTTAGGTCATATTTTTTATACAAAACTAACAGTGACTCGTGGTATCTAAAACTAGTCTTCTTAATAAATCAACTATCCGACACAAAATAATATTTCAATTTAAACCAAAAATTTCTAAGATAAGCATATTAGCCAAGCAAACTATAAGTTTCATAATATTATTTGTATAAATTTACAGCTTCAGCAACATATACATTTTCCGCCGAATTTTCGAGGCATTCCATATTGTGGCCGCCAAATTCAACGCCACGCTTTGCCTTGTCACTAGAGTGAAGAAATAAGAAATATAAAAAAAATATAATTCATATCCCCGATTGACAATCGAATCCACAACCACACACGCTTGTGCTACTGAGTGACGACGGCCTCTCGTATAAATATGTTCAATGTATTTCTTTGCATATATCAATGCATGTATAGAGACTCCCAGAATCGAAGCTTTCCCCGTCTACTCTGCGATGTTAGAATAGATGTGAATATAAAGATTTAAACTATCAATACTCACCTTACATTAATTATATTTCCCTCTATAGAGCAAAAATTCTATTAACGTTCGCTTCACATTGACGAGACTATTAAACGAAAACCAATTTCACTTATAATAGAATCTTAATTTAAAAATTATTTTCTCATTATTCATATCAGTTCTCCAAACAGTGTGGTTAAGTAGCTTGTCAATATCAGCTTCATTTTTTGTATACGTAATTTTCTTTGTACGCCTTTATTTAAATATATAGGTATAGAATAACTAAAAAAATCTAATAACCTAAAAAAAAAATATAAATATAGAAGTTAACTCGGGGTTCGTCGCTAGACATTTTCTTACACAAACGGTCGCTACTGGGTGAAAAGTACCACATTATTCCTATGAATAACTTCGTTTTCAAATGTTAACGAATGGATATTAAAAAGATTTTATGTATTATGTTCTATTTGCTTGTACCATAATCCATAAATAAATAGTAAAATTCATAATGTTTTATTATGAATAATGTATAATATTTATTAATACATATAAGAAATACAATAAAACGATTCAAAAAGGCATCTCAATTCTCCATATTATTAAAAACTTTACAATTAGTATCACTTTTGCTTTGGAAACATGCAAACTGAGATTAGATAATATAATAAGACACTGTATTGCTATAAACTACCAAAAAACAACAAAAAAAATGTTATAATAAAAAAAATGTGGTAAGTGAAGATTAAAATTCACTTTTACACAATTATCAGTACTTGTGTTACACAATAAACGTTGTATGTTTTTGGCACATTTTCTTAACATATTTTACAAGCTGATTTTGTTTTCCTACGATCTTACCTCCAGTCCAATTCTTCACCTTGAGACATCTTTCGATTTGATCGGGGCTTTAAGGAACTTGGCATATAGTCTTCGTTGTTTTGTAACTCAAAATAAATTTTATTTTAATCCTTATGGAACGCTGCAATTAAACAACGTACAATAAAATAACTAAACATGTGGTCAATTTTTTTAACTCTTCTCTCCTTGCGCCAATCGAACCTCCTGAGTATTCTATATTGCATTTGATAATAACGTAGATATAGATATCATCAACCTTGAGAAGGTCATAAATGATATATTTATGACCTCATCATCTAAATAGACTTCTCCCTATTATACATGTAACGTTGGCTCCTTCATCTTCAAAATATAGAGAAATTTCAATAATATTATTGGAATCCGCTTTCGACTCAGTACAACTGCTATAGATGCTACACAATATATCGAAATCATGCAGACAGCTTTCTTCTTTTCTTGCTTCAGACAGCAGGCAAGCTCACGTACCGATCGCTTCTTCCAAATTACTCGTTACTAGACAAAATTTCCATTATTTCAAAAAAAATGTACAGATCAAGAATATAGCTAAGACCTTTTTTTCTTGTAATATATGATTTAATGCAAAGTTATTGAGAGTAAAATATATTTGACGTACATTTTACGAACGTAAATGAGAGTGATGATGTGGCAAGAAACGAAAGTATATACGCCACCGCATACGCGATAACGCGTGTCATACCATTCTCCGTGCCCGCCTCGCAAATGATTGTGATAAAGATTGATAAATTTATGAATAATAAGTGAGAAAGAAAACATGTTTTTCAGTAAATTTGAGTGTAATTGCTATAATTTTTTTAAATTTTGAGGCAATAAATAAAGTAGGTAATAGTAAAAAATATCGAAAGTCAAAGCAAAAACCAATTTTAAATAAGGAAATTTCAACTTTGTTTTGTAATATATAATATATATGTTTTAGAAAAAATAAAATAAAATAAATTAGCTTCACGCTATATCCCGCACACAGCAGGGTAGGCAGAGGGAACCTAGTGTTAAGACACTCCGTTCCCCACTTTCTGCCGAATTCTGGAGGCATTGCGTGTTGAGTGGCAG
>DWQW01002221.1:0-28107 GCA_018249695.1 Heliconius erato demophoon
TCTAAGTTAGTTAGACCTAAGAATAGACGACCTGTTGAAAGTGGCATATTGGAAAGGAGATCAGCTTTTGCTATTAGGTGTGGTGTTTTTTATTTAATTTTAATGTGATTTTTTAAGTATATAAAGGAACCTAAGCATTAAGACAATTGTTATATTTTCATCCACATATTTTCAAGGCAGTACTCGTCGAATGACCACACATTGCAATTTTACCAAAATGAGGAAAAGAAAATAATATAATATAATGAATTTTTATTTATATTATATTGATTATTTTTATTTTTGTTTATGTTATATATAAAAAGAAATATGTGAGTTATATTTAATATGTACTAAGTTGTTGACAATTTTTTATATTTATAATTTTTTAAAATTTAACCATCACTATTTTTAAATATTATATTTTATTAATTTTAAAATTAGCTTCACACTGTATCCCGCACACAGCAGGGTAGGCATTAATTTTATATTTTAAAAATATAACCTAAATATGTTTATTAACTGTTTTTTCTTATATTTTCGAATTAATATCTTAAAATATAATTTCTTTCAGATTATTCTTAAAAGAGTTTTGCATAGAATTTTTAAACAGTTCATATAATCCTTTGATGCATTACGTGAAAGATGTATTGGTAAGAGCGAAAGCGCAACAGAATGATGAATCATATTACTTGTGGGCTTTGAAGTTTTTTATGGAATTCAATAGAGGACATAATTTCCAAGTTGGATTAGTTAGGTAATATACTACTGCTACCTTGTATTCAAAATCAAAACTGATTATTATAGTATCAGTACATGAAAGACATATAAGAAATAATGATTTTTAATATTTTTGGGCTGGTTTGTTTGTGTGTTTGTCAGTGTTTATTCACAATAATTTCAGAATCAATTTAATGATTGAATTGAATATTAAAACAAAAATATATTTTAGCGAAACAATGTCAGTACCGATGTTCCATTACGTACAACAACAAATGGAGAAATATTACGACATGATTAAAGTTGAGAAGAAGAAATTCTCCACTTGGGTGAGGAGACTACACCTCGCTCTTAGAGCTTATAAGGAACTTCTGAATACATTACTTGCTATGGACAAAAGTAACGATACAATGGTTAAAGAATCTGCTAAAGTGTTGAAAAGTAATATCTTCTATGTGTTGGAGTATAGGGAGTTCATTTTGAGTATATTTCTGAATTATGATGAGAGTAAGATGCCGAGGTGAGGGCTTTTCTGTTATTTAGTTCTGTTTTTATTTCTATCATATGTTAGAAGAAAAAATTATGTTATATACAAAACAGTTATAATAATTTAGTAATAATAAAATGTTACTTAGTTTAAACTATTTAGGTAAATAAAAAAATAATAAATTTAACACAGTCTTAATGTAAATCATATCTGTTGACGCTTTGCATATCTGTTGAAGCATTGCATATTGGGTAGCGGAACTTAACGCCGCATTTTGGCTTACTTACCATTCATTCCCCTGAGTGGGAATCAAACCCACAACCATCGTGTTTACAGTCACACGCTGTGCTACTGCACCGCACTTTAGGTTATTCATTTTAATAATTATTAATAAAAATATTTTTTTGCAGATCATATTTAGTAGATTTGATAGAAACAGTTCATTTGTTCCTTAAAATGTTAGAGCACTATTGTAAGAGGACCGGGTTGGTGGTGCAGAAGAAGGTGCGGAAGAAGACCAAGTCTAAAAGTAAGTTGTGTTGATTATTATTAAATTTGTTTTACTTTGCAATATCCGTCGTAATATTAGAAACCTGGAGAATTTGTTAGGTTCAACACACTAATCTCAGAAACAATTGGTTGAAATTGAAAAAAAAAATCTTTTTGAGTTCATTTAGAGATTCGAGGACAGCTATATATATGCTATATTACATCAAGTCAATAGTTTTCGCATCTATTATGTGTCATGACACACGTGTCATACATAACAAGGAGATATTACCATTAGGAGCTAGTTAGTGCAATACATGTATGTACCTGTAACTACTCTGTGTCCCGTACAGGCAAGGGAACCTGGGAACCTGGAGGTAAGAGACTCTGTTCCCACTAACGATACATTAAATATGGATTATGATTTTCGCACAAACAAATGCTCTATTGTTAATATTTAATTGTTAATTGCTATTAAAATTTACCCAAATTTAAGCTAAAGGGCAAAGCCGCAAATAGAAGCTAGTTAAATATGAAAACGAAGTTCAAAAAAGTCAACTAAATAATTCAAAAGCAACTATAACGCAGCGCGCAGTGCACATGCTCAGTTGATTTCTTTATAATGACGACGCTCAGTGTTCAACTCGTTAAGAACTTAAGATGTATGAAAACTAACTTATTCACACTAAAATATAAGATTTTATGTAGCAAATTGCTTTACTTTGTGAATTAAATTTTAAAGTAACATTCTAATTAAAAGTACTACTATGGTAATGATATGTAGTGACGCACAGCGTCTGGCTGTAAAGGCGACGGTTGTGAGTTCGATTTCTACTTGGGGAATGGTTATACATTGACGTTATTTTTCTTTCTCCGCTCCATTAAGCCTCGCAATGCCTCAAGAATTAAGCGGTGCGTGGACGAACAACTAAAAAATTAAATATATTTTCTTGTATATTTATTAAAAGAACAAAAGCCACGCGTGTCCAAGCCGACACCGCTACAAATACCGCAATGGGAACAAGTGAGGCCTCAAATGGCCGCAGTATTGAGTTCTGGTATAGAAGAGTGTCCGCCGCCTTTCGACGCCGCCTCGGACGTGCCTATTGACCAACAAAAGTAAGCGTTTTATTTGTTTATTTTCTTTAGCTCCACATGGTACACCACCATGTATATGACTGGGTAAGCAGTGAGTGGCGGAACTCGACGCCGCGCTTTGTGTTGTTACAAGAGCGAGGAGATGAAAATATTCAGTAAGTGGGAGTCGAACTCACGACCGTCGCGCTCACAGTCACGCGTTATGCTGCTGCGCCGCAAAAGCCTCTTTTTTATTATTTAATAAACTTTAATAAATATTTGTTTATATTGACATAACGTGAATAGACTCTATCTAGCATTTTATAACAATTAAGTGCCAAGTTATTGATGGGTAACCAATTTCATTTTTTTCTTATTTTTCCTTATTTTTACGTATTCCATGTCTATAAAAAAGTAGAGAGAAAATTAACCGTCAAGGCACTTCATTATATCTTCCGTCTATTTAAGATGCGTGATTGCTCTAAAAAGGAAGAAATAGCGTAATTTTAATATTTCTAAATTGGTAATCTAACCCATTACCCCCACATTTACAATCAGACTTTATGGTTTTAAAGCAATTAATTATTTAATGTAGAAAATCATATTCAAAACCAGTATTTTTATTACTTTAGCTTTCAAAAAAAAAACTATACATAAATCAATACATTAAAAACACCGTCGACTTCTAAAACTTAAAAGTTACCGATTCAAGAAAGTCAAAGATGAAAAAGTATCCGTAGCATTTCGATATTTTATTTTCAAAACGAATTCCTTCGTAAAAGTACGAATCGAACCGTCTACATTTCGTTAGGAAGATGCAATGTTACGTTTGAAATAACGAAGTAGCTTATTTAGATATTAAATATTCAAGTGTCCTTGATAGAGTCTCTGGACGAGGCCTTATTTTTTTCTTTGGAAGTAAAAAAATGTCATTTCAGAGTAGGTTTTAGATTTTTTAGTTTATTTTTCAGCTTCACGCTGTATCCCGCATATAGCAGGGTAGGTAGAGGGAACCTTGTGTTAAAACACTCGGTTCCCTTTCTGAGGCATTGCGTGTCGAATGGCGGAACTTTTGCGTTGCTACAAGAGCGAGTAAAGTTAAATAATAATAAATAATTATTCATTCCTCGAGTTCCAAAAGAATCGAACCCACAGCCGTCGCGTTAGAGTCACAAAAATCTCGAAATTTTAGTGTTATACTTATAAACTTATATTGTTATGCTTTTTAACTCCCGTAAGAAAAAGCAGTCGAATTGATAACCTCGTCGGTTATCAAATAGACTGTTTTTTTATTACCTCAGAACTTTTGACTGGACGATTTTATAGTTTTTTTTATAAACTTGGTGCTTCGTGTGGTCTCATTTCAATTTGGTCCATTTCTGATAATGGTATCCATGAGAAAATCATATACATGAGTCTTAAATTGGCATTAAGTATGTGCGCGACAAATGGATGAATAACTCAATATCACGTCAACCGATTTCGATTATTCTTTTTTATCAGAAACGATACACTTCAAGGATAGTTTAGTTAGGTTATGATTATGGCATTCGGTGGAAGTCGGTTTTTTTGATAAAAATTGTTTTTATACTCCAGTTTGTTGTTTTTTAATTTCTCTTAAATTAGATGAATATTTCAGATTAGTATATCAATGATAGGTGATTGTTAATGATAGATGTACGTAAATGTAACTTCGAGTCAAAATGCTTCCTCTTCGCCTTTCACCTAAACTTAACACATTGTCGATTGGCGAAACTTAACTACGCAAATTATCTTGTCGAACAAATTGCGTTTACATATTGATACGCACAACTAACAACAAACATATAAAATAATCTCTTAAGCTGAATTTGGATTTACGACAGCCATATAAAGTCACCCCTACAGTAGCGTCGAATAAATAAAATATATATATTTTTATAGTAATCTCCTTAAACTTATATATTTATTAGTAGCTCTAACTGTAATAAAATTTCGCTAAAATGATTATTTTTCTAAAATGATCGCTAAAATGATCTCGTTCGTTTCGGAGGGCTCAATCCAATTTCTTTTTAAGTCTTTAAATTACCATTAATGTTATTTATATTTAGTTTTGTATTTGAAATTCAAAATGGTTCATACAGAGATATTTTTTTTACATTTTTTTAGCTTCACACTGTATCCCGCACTTAACAGGATAAGCCGAGGGAACCTGGGAACCTAGTATTAAGACACTTCTATTCCCCACATTACTAGACGGCTATATTTTGTTTTTTTTTCACGAAAATAATGTAATTGTCTAGAACGATCGTGGGTTCAATTCAAAAGGTACAAACAATATTATATCAGAATTACCAAATAAAAAAAAGTAGCAACAGTTTTAAAGACATCATTAGAAAAGTATTGGTGCAAAATAAATCATCAATATAAAATAAAACACACCAATACTATTTCTTATAATAATCCATCGAACAGACGCTGTAGTCAAAGTTTTCTATTAATCTAACATCAAAGTAAATAGCGTGGATGCTTCAGAGATTTCATAAAGCCTTAAGCTTAAATTTATGACAGCGTTCAGTCCCGCCTGTCTGGTCGAGACATTTCTATGTGATTCCACAAGTTTGAAGATTACTGTCTATTTGTTTCGAAGTTTAGTTTTCGTGTTTTTAGGTAATTTTGAAAATATATTATAGTAAAGTATTATAGATATGTTTTTTTTATTTTTTTAGAACCTAGTGTTAGTACATTTTATTCCCCATTTTCCGCCGATTTTTTTGCGTTTTTCGTTGAGTGGTACTCAACACCGGGCTTTTGCTTTGGTGCCAAAGCGAAGAAATGAAAATATTAAATAAATAATAGTTCATTCCCAGTCAAGTGGGGATAGAACCAACACATACGTCACGGCCTCAATATTCTTTTGGGGGTGTAAAATTTCAGTTGATGCCTTATAAGAAGTAAGTTAAAAAAATGGTTTTGTTGATTGAGAAACTAATCTCGAACTACAATATAATAAAATATTATATTGTAGCTCGCGATATCGATTTTTTTATTATAAAATTGTAGTAAGAGAATAACGAAATTATCAGATTAGATATCGCTTTTCTTTATTATAAAATTACAGTAAGGTAATTACAGTAATTAGGTAATGTTGCTGAGTTTTTTCTGCCAAAAAAAAAAACATTATTGTTAAATTTTAAAAGTTTATTATAATTTTTTTAATATATAATAATATTAACACCTATCGTAAAAATATTTTTAGAGGAGACTGTATGAAGAAAATACAAAAACTAATGCGGGATCACAAATATGAAGATGCCGTCGGTACATTCCGAGCCGCGAGGTGAGTTTTTGTTACACCTTTATTGTTGCATTCAATTGTTTAATAACACTTAAATAAGACTTAGTTTTTGCTATGAAACAAATATTATTCTTATTAGTTTTATAAATATTCTTTTTAAGTTGAAAAATCTGTATTTAAATGTAAATCATATACTTAGTTACGCATGCAGGCATGCTGCAGAAAAATGATGACTATTTATTTGTTCCCGCATATTTATTCCCCTGAGTGGGAATCGAACTCACAACTGTTGCTGTAACAGCCGCACACTTCTGCTCCATAGTTATACATAACATGTTGCTTGATACAGGGAGGTGTGGCCCGAAGGAGGGATATTTGGTGCGAGCGATATCAGAGAAGATGAAGAGCTGGATATGCTCGAGACTATCTACGACGCGGACTTGGGAGTGGACGCTGGTGTGTATATTTTAATGTTTTTTTATTTCCCAGATGTATCAGTAATTTTGTAAATATTTTTTTCTTAACTTTTCATCTACGAGTTATGATTACATTTGTATAACTATAATTAATGATAGTTTTGTATACAGAGGATGTCATGGGGCAGTTGACTGTGAACGGGATAGTTGTGGGTTCGATCCCTATTCGGGGGAATGATTATATTTAAATAATTTTCAATGCTACGCTCAGATTCACGGTGCACGTTGAGTCTCGCTACTCAACACAAAATGTCTCGAAAATGGGACGGAAAGTCGGATACGGAGAGTGTTATTACACTAGGTTCCCTTTGCTTACCCTGTAATAAGACAATAAAACGTGACTAATAATTAAAAAAATGTTTCCTCGTCCTTTTAACAAGGAAAAAATAACGAAGACTTTTAATTTCATAATTGAAAGACAACACTTCATATACATAAGTATACAAGAGGCTCGTCGCAATCAATTGTATGAAATTATAAAATAATAGTAATTAGTACTTGGCTCGGACTTATGGAACAAGCAGTGAAAAAATGTTAGCAGTAGGAAGAGCGGGGCTGGTACTTACAAGTTTTGTATGATAGTTTACATTTCAAATTATAATGATTTGTTTTGGTATATTTTTTATTCACAATATGCTTTATAAATTATTGCGCACTGATAAAAATCATCAGGTAGGTAAGTAATTTCAGAAATAGAGTCGTTGAAACCAAAAAAATAATTTGTTCATACTGACCCCGCGTCTGCGGTAAATATAAATAAAGCTAGTAAGAGGTAAGAGGTTAGTATTAATATAAGGGGCACAAGGGGACAGAGACTAGAATTCTTTCAAATATTAAAATAAAATGTTATATACGTTTTAATGTATTTAATATTACACAAATTTTTATATTATTTTCTTTTCTATTTTTTAAAATCGACATTAATAACAATCACTGATTACTCTTAATAGTCAATTAATAACTGTTACAGTTTAAAGGTGTTCAATGTACATGCACAGCCTATAAAGGAATGTCTAAATTAATATCAACTTTTTTGTCTTAGACAATCTTTAGGTACCCTTATAATATACAAATATTAAATACAGCCTTTAAATTTAATGTCTAAACAGTATTAAACATTTTTATCTTAGGCAGTCTTCAGGTATCCTAATAAGTAAATAAGCTACAAATGTTAATACGCAGATTTCTTGACATCATCTGGTAGCAGTCCAAAATAAATATTAGCACATTTTATCAAATAATCTGCCATCATGGCTTCTTATTTTGGATTGAAAATGAAACGGATTTTTTTATAATTCACTCCCATCGGAGTTTCCTCTTTTTTTTTCTTTACATATTAAAACCGCGTCATATGACAAATATTGTATTCAGAAGCAACATCCCTAAATTTTCTGATTTTTCCAAAGTTTCCTTAGCTTCCAGCTCACATATTTCTTCAAGCCTCAAGGACCATTTTTATACTAGTCACAGAAAATAAAATAGTCACAGAAAAAAAAATACAGTTTGATTTAGTATAGAGTTTAAATCGATACAGCGATTAAATTTATCTTAAATCAATTTTTTCCAAAACACAAAAACTTCGCTTACCTGTCAATCAGAGATGACTGTGAACAACTGTCACAACCGACGGCGCACTGTGTATACATACAGTGTTCAGTGTTCCTAAACCGCGTCTCATATTCTTAACTTTTCACGTCCGGCAAGAATTAGCTTGTTAATCCTTACCTCCGCTAGAACCAACCCCCTCTCCCCTAATAGTTATACTTTGTATGAAAATTAGATTTCAATTCTGCTTCATGATTTCCAAGCATACTACCACTTTATATATACTAAAATTAAGCGCTCTAATCTCTGGAACTACTGGTTCAAATTGAAAATTATTTTTGTAGTACATAGTCCATTTACCGATGGACACTATAGTCTATATTACGTGTCGTTCATCGTTCCGTAGTGGGTCACACCCACTGTACCTGCGTTAAGAACTCACAATTTTCACAATTCCCACAATTCCATTTGACCATTCAGTCAAAGCCTCGAATAAAAAACTTCAAAATAACATTTAAACTCCTATATAAAAGAATATTCACCTTGTAATATTGTATTCCATCATTTTAACAGTCAGCATAATTAAGATCAATTTAATTTTGTTTTAGGTACAGTTGAAGAAGAACCACAAGAAAATTCAGAATACGATGAAGGTAAGATTTCTTTTTATACATATTTTTTCATGGTTTGTCTTTCTGATGAAAGTTCCTGTTTTGGTAATCAAACATTAAGTTTATTTTTACTTTTAAAAATATCATTTTTAATTTCCTTTCACATGGATTTGAAAAAACCTGAACCATGTGTATGATATGTATATGATACAAAAAAAAAGACTTATTGTTTTTTAAAAAAATTGTAATATGTCGATTTTCTTAACATTAGATGAAGAAGACGAAGAAGAAAAGTCGACAACTGTGGTTGAGACGGACTTCGATTTTCAAGATTTCGTTTTAAGGTCAGATTTTTTATTGAGGTTCATGTTGTATTCCGCATAAAGCGGCGTATGAGAAATCTTCAAACACGCCACTCAATACGCAATACCTCCAAAATTTGGTGGAAAGTGGAGAACGGAGTGTCTTAATACTAGTTTTCCTGTGCCTACCCTGCTATGTGCAGAATACAGAAATATAGAATAAAGATATACACGAGATGTCCCAAAACGCACCTATTTACGCTCATCGCTGCATACAAAATCGTTTAGCCTTTGATATTTGAAGTATCTCATGTACGTATCGTGTATGAGACAGTATCTACATGCTCGGGACATTTGGATTTCACTTTAAAGTGTCTTTTGATATCAATCATATGATACGGTTTGTGATTTGCTTTATGTTTCTTCATTTTTGACTTATTTTTAAGTTTATGTATGCTCTTATCTTCGTTTTATCTTTCCTATCATACAAAAAAATATAGTTTTTTGCCAATCTTGCAGTTGGTCCTTAGATATTGCATTTCGTCAGATAACTACTACAGAAAGTACTGGTAATTAACTGACAGAAAGAGATACAACTTAACAGTTATATCTCTTTTTCTGTCAGTAATGGAAGTTTTATAGATATAAAATTATATGTCTAGGTACTTACTTAATGGTTTTATTTTTTAGCTTTGCCCCCGCTCTCCGCCTAAATGAATCATACTTATCTCACCAAAGCGGTAAAACTGAAAACAAATACATCCTCTCTGAGCCGCGATGCTCTCGATACGTGTAATAAGTGTACTCCAATTGGCAGGTTCTGCCATCAGCGAGTAGTGAGCGCGTGTGTGTGTCTGTTAGAGCAATACCTCCAGAACTCGCCGTACACGAACCACTGCACCGTCAAGATGCTGCACAGAGTCGCGTGGGACTGCAACCGACCGGCCATCATGTTTCAGGGCACTCTGTTCGTGGTGTTCCAGAGGGTGCTGAGGGACCCTGCTCCGGTATATAAGGTGAGATATTTTAAAATTGTTATATACTGGGATAATGTTTGGATATATGCCATCACAATGTGGAAGACTTGGACTTAGAAATTAGGAAAAACCATACATTTTAATAAAACTAAAAGATTTATACACGTTTGTACTCTGCGCCACGACTGGCTTCTTTTAATAATACATTTAAGTATTAAAAAAGCCAGTCGTGGCGCAGAGTACAAACGTGCTATTATAAACACGACAGGTTGTGGGTTCGATTATATCGTCATTTCTTCGCTCAAGCACATCGCTGCGTTGAACGGAGTGTCTTAACACTAGGTTCCCAGGGGCCAGGTTCCCTCTGCCTACACTGCTGTGTGTGGCGATACAGCGTAAAGAAAATACTAAAAGTTCTGATTTTTTGTATAATAATTATTAAAGATTTGATTTGTGACTTTCCCGTTTAAGGAAGATACAATTTATCTGTAGACAAAATATGAATTTCATGCGTAAATCGAAACTACCCATAACGGCCGTGACGCTTGTATTAAATATTTTATTAAAATTTTGTAGGAGACCCTCTCCTTGGAGGTGATATGAATCTTTCATATAAAATAATGAACATATAGTCTAAAAATATTTTTAATCTGAACATCAAAGTTTTAGTAAAATAGGTTCAGCTCTATATAAATAGATAAAAAATACTAAACTATTTATAGAAAATTCTCTCTGCCTGCCCCGCTACATGCGGGATACACAGCGAGAACTTAAACAAAAATTAAATACGTTTTAATGACATGACCGTTCAAGTTTATTTATAAAAATATTTTACATACTGCGGTATAAATATTAAATTTAAAAAAGATTAAAATCACATACATTATCTGGTAGAATGTGATAAAAGCGACTTTAATACTGCCACGTAATGGCTCAAAAGTTATAACATCGTAGCGGAGTTAAGCCGGATTTATATTATAACGCTGCCATGCTGAATTTGTTTCATAACATTGGTTTAAAAGGCAATTTTATATGTTAATTTCTTTTATATCTTTCTTATGTTTATATGTTCTACATAGAAATAGGACTTATGGACTTTTGATTTTTCTGTATTATATTTATTTGAAAAAGAATAGTATAAGAAAGAGTCGTTTGGTACCGATTTTAGATGCAATAAAATTTTTAATATAGTTTTCCCTGCTATTGTTCAGTTTAGTATAGTATAGTGGTTCAAGAGGACACTTATTATATTCATAATATATGCATTTTAGAGGCAAAAGTGAGAAGATGACAATTTCAAAATCTTGTAATGCAACTCTGAAAGACAAAATATTTTTGGACAAAAGTAAAAATGGGTAATGACGAAATATCCATTGAATTGATTGGCGTATAACTTTTTATGTAAAATGATTTACTTTATCGTTTATTTATTTAAACATAAAATAATTATTAAATATGTAGTCTATGTGGGCAAAACTGCTAGCGAAAGCCTAGTTTATTTCATTTTCAAGTTGATTGATTCATTAAGGCCAAGTACAAACCGCTAACTATAGAAATTTGAAATTACTAAAACGTAAAATTTCCATAGAAAGTGCCGTTTAAGAAACAATCATTCGAAATTTAACTTTAATAGGTTGTAAAGGCGTGGCAAACTTCATAAAAAACTTTTTATTGCCTCTAAGGCCACGTTTAAAAGTATTTGGAAATATTAAATACTAAAAGCAATGTAATGGAGGTCGGGAGTTAAAGATATATTCTTCTTGTCATGCAAGATAATAGTTTTTCTTGTGCAATTACAATACTTTTTGTTTATAATATTAAATTTATAAATTTAATTATCATTAAACAATAAGAAAGCCTTGGAAAAATAGTCGTCCCACATAGAAAAGACAAAATGTCAAACATTCCATTTACCACAAATAGCAATGTCCTAGCTCTTATATGGTTAGCTTGAGTAAGATCCCGCCCTTTAACTTTTATCTGAATAAGACGAAATACGTAGAGGAGGAAATACGTAGGGGAGGAAATTGCACCAACTGCCAACTACTTTCTGGCCTATGGCCTACTACTACCTTTCTGGCCAATTGACATCTTGAAGGAAATAGAAACAAATAACTTTGTATTTACATGTAAGACGAGTTTACATTGGAAAGAATACTAAAGAATTCTTGTTAACTCGAAATTTAATTTTAGGTGCAAACGTTGCATTAAGTTCAATTAACATACTGACATTCTGTTTATGATATCTAATCTAATAGTATAGAAATGCGTTTTTCTCTATAGGTATAAGAAAATAATCAGATTACATTTTATTACATTTCTAATATATAACTACTATCTCTGGTTCTAGTATGTAATCTCTTTCTGACAATTTTTTTTAGCAAAAAACAAACGACAAATAAAAACATTTATATGTATTTAGTTTTAAATATAAGAAAGTAAGAAACTGTTAGCTATAGTTTTTGAAATGTAATTTTATTCAACAGGAATTGGAAAAGTTCGCCATATTTGTTCTAAGGAAATTCGCTGAAATGGCATCGAGGAGTAGCAAAGTTTTTATTGAGCTGTTATTTTGGAAGAACTCTAAAGATTCTGTGGAAATCGAACACGGCTACGACCTCTATAACGACCCCAGGTAACTTATACTTTAACTTTTATATTTAACTGGATTTTAAGATACTTATAAAAGCTTTTAATACACATACATATAAATATTGTTAGTACGAACAATGTTTCAGGAAATGCAAATTTTCAACAATTATAACTTTTATAATATTTTACAAATATATTTTATTAACATTTTTATTAAGTACCTATGTAAATGTATATAGAAATACAGCTTCATAATATTATACATATGTTAAATATTTCGGTAAAATAAAATGAAATGTATGGGTAACTTTTATATTACAAATATTTTGTACAAACAATATAAAAAATATATACAACGAAAACAAACCAAGTACACGTACATGGCTCTCTTCTTAATATCGTTCATTTCATCTTGTCTATGGCCATGTTCAAGTTGGACTTGGCTAATTTACATTGAAAATGTTTCATAACAAAAAGATATTCATATTTAATTATTTATGTATCGTCGTAGCATCGTAGCGTCGTAGCGTATATTTCGTCTTAAGCGCAGGAGCTCATAATAAAAAGCCTAATCTAATACAATTATGTTGCAATGATAGACGCTAAGTGGTTGATGTAAACCAAGCTATGTAAGTCGTCCCTAAAGGGATCTCGAACCTTCCAAATTTAATAAGGAACTGAACAAAGGGAATAAAAATCTCATTTAAAACTTTTTTGTTGTCCAAATTCGTAATTAGTGTCGAGCTTCATGGCGGGCGTCATTCACCACCTGGTGACTAACGACTTAAAAGAATGGACAGTTTAATTCGATAAGATAACGTTTGTTTTGAGGGTAGATGAAAATCCTTTGTACGTATTTACTTATTATGTAATGTCTTTCATCTTCACGTAGTGTCCCATGTAGCAGGGTTCAAACACTCCACTCCCTACTTTCCGCCGAATTATAAAGATTGGCTGTTGGGTTGCCGAACTCGACGCCGCGCTTTACAATATTTTAGAGCAAAGAAATAAAAATATTAAATATTTCATTTTCTCGAGTGGTCAAATTGAGACCAATCGTGGCGCAGGAGCACTAGTGTGTCACCACTGTAAACGCGGCTTTCATATTTTCATTTCCTTGCTCTGGTAACAAAACAAAGCGCAGCGTTGACTTCCGCCACCCAACACGCAATGCCTCCAGTATTTCCATGTTCCATCTGCCTACCCTACTGTGTGCGGAATACAGGCGTGATACAGGCCTCATAAATAAATTATACCCTTTTGTTAAGCAAAATCGTTTAAGTCACCATATGTGTAATATTGAGGCCGTCGTAGTGTGACTGTAAATGCGGTGATTATGTGTTCGATTCCCGAAAAATCGGCAGGAAGTGAGAAACGGCAATGTAACTTAACACTAGGTACTCTTTTTCTACCCTGCTTTGAGCAGTATATGCACGTGAGGCTAAAAAAGCACATAATATTAAGCAAAAATGTATAGACATCGTTGTAAGTAAGACCAGTAGGATTGTTTATCCAAGATGATTTTTGACTGAAATTTTTATGAACATTTGTGTGTCTCTCTATGTCTGAGTCTAAACGACCATTAGTTTTCATCATTACTCAGTAGATGTGAAAGTTCTTAGAATGCATATTTGTTTCACTTTCCCGCAAAAACTAAACGGAAACTGAACGGATTTAGATAATAATTTACAGTAATATAGCTTAGTTATGTATAATTCAGCTATAATATACTATAAGTAATAATAACTATAAGTTAAAGCAGGCGAAGTCGTGTTAGTGTCGCTAGTGTTCTAATATAACAACATTCTAAAATATTTTATTTTGTACGCGCGTTAATTATACACGCAATGATCTACATATTTACGAAGTGTTGTTTTCTAACATCAATTAATATAAATGAAGGTGCGAAATGAGTGATAACGTCAAAGCTTTGACTGGGAAAGTGAAATTGTGATAAATTGTGTGTCAGAGGCCGCTTTTTAAACTGATCTCATCACTTTTATGTGCTTTTTTCCATTTTGTTTGTTATTCTACATTCATTTATAAATGCGGGATGACGAAATCTAAAGCCACGCGTTGTCCAATTAAATAAAAAAAATTGAACACATTTTCACGTTTGTATAAATCAAATTCACGCTGTATCCCGCGCACAGCAGGATAGGCAGAGGGAACCTAGTGTTAAGACACTCCGTTCCCCACTTTCTGCCGAATTCTGGAGGCATTGCGTGTTGAGTGGCAGAAGTCAACGCCGCGCTTAACCTCGACACCAGAGCGAAGAAATGGAAATAAAAAATTAAGTAAATATTTCATCTGCTCGAGTGGGGATCGAACCCACAACCAGTCGGTTTTACAGTCACACCTCGTGCCGCTGCGCCACGACTGTTTTCATCTGTTTGTATAAATAAAGTTGTAAATTGTTTAAGTGAATGTAATATATTAATTTGATTCAGACATTGTTTGTGGAGCGTGGACAGCTCAAGCGCCGCGCTTTGTCTTGTTACCAGAGCGGACGCACTTCCTCGTAAAAGAGTGAGACCCAAGACCGTCGTGCTTACCAATCACATAATAACATTTGTGAGCGAAAACAACCTCTTTAATAAGATACATAATTAGGAAAATATTGCCCAAACATACCACGAACTTATTTAAAACATTTTACACAAATTAATATAAATGGAGGTAAATAAGTGTAAACGTCAAAGTTTTAACGCGGAAAGGTGAAATAGTGATTAATCGCCCTTCAACAGGGATAAGCCGGGCAACTCGCAGTGGACGGAGGAACAGGAGGAGGAGCTTCGTAAACTTTACATGGAAAATCAAACCAACCCTGAAAATAATCAAGGTAAGCCCTGAGCCTTGTGTAGGTGTATGCTATAATGTATTAGAAACTTTCAGGTAAAAGACTATATTATGTAATTTACTATTGCACATGTGGTTGTGCAATAAAATTGTACGTATTCGTTATATTGACGAAACAATTGTTCAATAATATTGCGAATGTATTGTAGTAGCTTTAGAACGCTAAATTGTATATAAGGAACAAGTTAAATTAGAAACGAGTGTTGCTTTTCAATCCTAAGTATATATGATGTAGATTTTTTACTATTTGACTGTTGCATTTGCAGAAAATTGTATATCTTTCTTGTTGTCTTTACTTAAAAGAATCTACTTAAATTAAATTAACTCTTAGCATACAAAATTCTAATATTCCAGTATTTATTAAAATACATAAATGCTTATTTATGTTTTTCACTATGAAAATAAAACCTTTTTATAATTATCCGTTACTATTGCTTTATATGTATCTAATTTTAGACATTTATGTATACCCAGCCTTCCAACCAAATAATTTCATACATTATTCGAATCAACACTTTTCACGAACAAAATCAAATCAATCCAATCAAAATTCGTCCACAAATTAACCAACCATTAATTATGAAACAATGAGCAGTAATTAATGAACTGCACACAACAACAGTAGTTAAATATCGATTCTCTGAACGTACAGCATCAATGCGCCTTGATAATATAATATACTAAATAGGTCATTCGAATTAGACAAACCATAATAAATCGATCGCAGAAACCACAATACTACCGCTCCCTATTAACGTACAGCACACACGAGTACGTACTGCAGGTATAATGTATAGAGGACAATGGAACGTTAAGTATGGATATTAGTATTTACTGTTGTTTAATTGCTTAGCTTAGTAGATTCGAGCATTTTATTTCTTATTAGCTTCACGCTGTATTACGCTAATAACAGAGTAGGTAGAGAGAATATGGGAACCTAGTCAACAATACATTTCAATCATTACTTAATTAATAAAATATAAAAATTATAAAAGCAAGACGAACATGAAATGAGATATATTTTTTACAACGCTGATCAATTGCAATGCTCAAATGGAACCAAATAATAGAACGTTCACATACTTATGAAAATGGATTTACTAAATATGTGTTGTATGTACAACGATGTGTTTTAACACTAGATTCCCGAGTTCATTCCAGGCTTGATACGGCGTAAAGCAAAAAAAAAACTTACGACTTTAAAAAAAATGATCACATGAACCATAATATGTTTCTTAAACAAAATATCCGTTTGATATTATTTTCATTACATTTATTTATTTCTCTTTACGACAGATGTAATCGACTGGATACTAGAAAATTTAATAGTACAAACTCGCACTCGTAGAAGTGTTATCAAGAAACTCAAAGAACTGGGACTTATATTCAAAGCGCCAACTAAGAAAAGCAGTAAAGAGAGGAGAGAAAAAGTGCCTTTGGAGTTTACTGAAGAAGAAGATAATATTTTGAGGGAACTTTGGAAGGAACATGGCGAGACTAAAGGTAATTTTTTTCATTGAGTTCTTTTCATAGTAGATGTATTAAGCATATTTCACAGATTTCGTGCATTATGCGAAGCACTATCTCTTTAATATAGTGATACATATAATGATAAATTTCTCTGTTTTCTGCAAAAAAAAACTAATTCTACTGATTAACTATTGGGTTCTACGCTAAGATAAATTTATCTATTTTAAAATATGTTAAAGTTCTGACACACAAAATCGAAAGCTGCAGTTTTGTATTAATTACTTTACCAATTCATATTCCTTTAAGGTCAACTCTATAATGATACGACTTGATAAATAAATAAAACAGATTTAAAATTAATGTAAAATATACATTTATAAAAAAATAACCTAAGCAGTTTCACGCTTTTTGAATGGTTTTTTTTTCCATTTAAAATAACAATAAGACTGCTGAAAATGTCAATTTTTATTATTGAATTGTCAATTTTAATACTGTTCATTCAATGAGCTGCAGTTTTTCAACGTTCCTAAGGGATTACATTGCAATATTCAGAAAATATATAATAATAATAATAATAATAATAATAAGCCTTTATTTCTATGACTTGATGATAAAAGATATTCCAAAATCAAAAGTATAATAAATACATGTTCAAGACATAGCCCCTTTTTGGGTATAGGCCATCTCAAAATTTTTCCATATTTTCCTGTCTTGTGCCATCTGTACCCATTCTTTCCCAGCAATTTTGTGAATGTCGTCTAGCCAGCGGTCATTAGGTTTTCCTGTCTCTAATCGTCTTAAAATATCTCATCAGTGTGAAACGGCTTTAAAATTAATCATCCTTATAGGAAATTGGATTAGACTTCTCATCAAAAACAAGCTTCGCATAGATTTATCGAATTGAATCTACGTTTTCATATAAAGGTATATAAAGTTCCAAAAGACTCAAAGATCTATTTAGGATAAAGATAAAATGTTTCTTTAAGGGTTGATGATATGTATTATAAATTTTTCATTTTTGTTTTATTTTGTATAAGGTTTATAAATGGGCATAGGTAATTTGCCATAAATCTAAGTTTACAGTAACAAAATTACAAAAAAAAAGAAAAACAAAAGCCAAATAAGTCCCAATAGGACTTCTCTAAACACCATGGATAGATTTCTTTACTACTTAGGCAAATATATATTTCAATAATTTCGGTAAATATGTAATATTTCGGTTTTATGTCTAATGTAAGATGAAGGAAAACTATAAAGCCTATCCAATAATCCTTATAGAGTTCCTTTATAATTAATAAAACGTATCAAACAACAACTCTACCTATAAACTGGTCTATTAAATAATGCTTCACTTTCCTGGCTTGAAAAGCCGCAGTTGCACAGTTGTTTTTTTTCTATTTCACTGTGTACAACCATTAAGGCTCTATATGAACGCTCGGACAATTTCAAACTATAAATTCCGTATAGATATTTAATTAAACCGAGATAAAGTGAACGTGCAACATCTTTACTAACGTAATTAAGCTACGACTTTATGGCCATTTCGTAAATAGAAATGATTTTGATATTTCCTGTAAAGTATAGTGTACATTTAGAGTATGAGTGTTTATTACAGGTTGTAGTAGTGTAAGTTATCTACATATACAATTTGGAAATCACTGTTGTTTGGATTTGAAAGTTTGGTTAAACATGAACGAATAATAATTTGAATTTTCTTCAGTCTGCTAAGTTAAAGGACGGCGTGGAGTTGTCACAGAGTGTCTAAACAATAATTTCTCCTTGCCAACCCCGGTAAATAAATAAAGAAAATAAAAAAAAATATGTAAAAATTGAACAAGTTTATTAAAAAAATATATTTAAAACTACTGACAGTAGAAAAATTTAATTTCTATTGTCAGTAGAGTAAGCCTATTTTTATTTAGAAAGATGATCACAATGGCCTTTGAATACTCCCATTAAATATTATAAGTGGAAATGTTATGTATTATGGTAAATTATTTGAGCTTGACTTCGTAACTCGTGGCGTGACGGTTGTGGGCTCGATTCCCACTCGGGGGAACGAATATGCAGCTCATGGTATTTGGCATTACTATGTTCTGATTTTTTTAGTAAATGGTTTCAATTTCATTGTTCAACATCAGAATCGCTTCGTTGTTCTTTTTATGCAACAAATGATAAATTTCTGCATAGTATATACAAATTCTTGACAACATTATATAGTTTACTGTGGCCCATAACATGTATAAAATGTAATAAAAAATATCTACATTTAGTAACTTTTCATGACTTACCGAAGCGATATGAGTGTATCTTGCAAGCTCCGACGCTCAACTCAGTTGGCAAGAACAGCCCTCTTAGTGAGGGTACGAATAAAAAAGTTATAATTTTGTACAAAATTTCTAGACGCAATAGACATGATAACGTCCAGAATGCCTCACAAACGATCAAAACGAAGCCTCAAAGAGAGACTCAGAGAACTAGGCTTGAGAACAAGTAAGCGCAAGAAGAAAGAAGCGTCTAAAAGCGATAATAAATCGAACGGTAAGTTTTTCAATTTAACTTTCTAGCTTTGTCTTATATGTATATGTATATAAATGCAGAGGTTGAAGTTGTGTGACTGTAAATGCTACTGGTTGTGAGTTCGATTTCCTCTTTGGGAAATTAATAGTTTTAATTTTTCCACTCTGGTAAGACAAAGCGCAGCGTTGAGATCCGCTTAAGAAATATTTTGTTTCTTATTTGTGTTATATATTTATTTGACAGCTTCGTATTATTATTTAAAATTTGTACGTTTACTTTGATTTTTAATTTTAATAAATTTATATATCAGGCTTCAGCAAAGAATTTCTTAAAAAAATCTTATTCGTATATCATTATTTGTTACGCAATTTTTCTTTTTAATAATATTTATACAAATCTATTTATTATATATTTTATATTATATTAAAAAAAATAATTCGTTAAATCAGCTTCACGCTGTAGTAGCTGCGCTATAGTAGTAGTAGTAGCTAGTAGGTTATATATTATTTTCATACTTTATAAAATTAAACCAATTTAGTATAACAACAATCTTATTGTATTTTTATATTCTAGAAAGTTCATCGGATTCAGAAAATTCTAGCTCAGATAACGAGGACGTCAGGGCTCCCAAACTTCATATAAAACCTAAGAAAAAACCGACGAAACAAAATAAAAATAAGAAACAAACAAAGAGTATGGAATTAAGTGCTAACGAAATTGCGAAACTGTTGGTTCAAGCTGTTGATAATGGTCAGTAGATTTACTTTTGTACTGTGGGAAAGAAGAGGGTTGTATTATTAATTATGACACAAGCGTATGACTGTAACGCGACGGCTGTGGGTTCAATTCACAACTTGCAATGCCTCGAATTTGACGGAAAGTGGGTGTCTTAAGACTAGGTTGCCTCTGCCTACCCCGTTGTATTTAGGATACAGCGTGAGAAATACAACGCAAATCCCATTCGTGCATTGTGTTCCATCTTCCTGCCGCAGGATACAGCATGAAGCTAAACTATGTATAAAATATCTAAAACTAAAACAAAAGATCTTTTATCTAGTCGTACGTAGATAACGTAAACCATTATTCTATGGTAAAATATGATATATTGACACAATTACATGTAAATATGTTAAAAATAAACATTCTTTTAAAAAATATTTATATTTGTCGTATACATTTATACTTCGGTAAATAACTCTATATATATACATAAATTTGTCGATTTACTGAAAGGTTTCTTCAATCTACATATTCTATGCAAATATCAGGAAAAATGGGATATATTATTTCCAATACTGTTTTTTTCTCAATTATATAATTAAAAGATTTCCTATCTTAATACGGACAAAGTCAGGTGTTTCGCAGTTTTATAAAGTATTGGATGAAAGTTCAAGAACTTTGAAGCTGAAAGTTTTCTAACTAAAGTTGTTGTAACAATTGTTAGATGTTTGCAACATGAGCTCATGTGGACTATATTCTGTTTCCCTTGTATTTGTTTTTCATTTACTTTCTTAATATGAACTTTTGTATTATTTATTGATTTCTAAGTTTTCCTTTTTTGCAGGTTATTTTTTATGTATATTTCTTTCTCATAATGTTCTAATTTTTGTATAAAACATGTGTAGATATTTCTAATTTATTGTAACACAAATTTATATTTCACAATCAATTGTGTTTCGATAAAAATAACAAGAATATATGTATTAATTTAATAAAAAAATCTGTTAACGTAATATTAAACTATTTACATTACAATAAAAAATATAATACATAAATTATATTCAAAGTTGGCTAGCCACGATTTTTAATAAAACTTATATAAACTTGCTTACAATAAAAATATTTAGTTTCCACAGACGGACCACAAAGTAGTCTTATAAGGATTGCGGTATTTTTTTGGCTTTTTTGGTACGGAATCCTAAAAAACAAAGCTAAACATATTAAAATACAAAATTTTTATATATTTTTCCCCTCATACAGATTTAACAGAAGCATTAAAGTGGTTAGCGGAAAATCTAGAAGAAGTAGCCCTAGACCAAGAGGCTGAAGGCTTCGATCCTAATTCCGAAGGAACACCTATAGTACCGATATCTCGTGAATCTATCGAAGCCATCGAAAATAAGTTGTTTATCAAAGTATTAAAAAGTATCGGAGTTGTACCACCTGGGGATGAACAGGTGACTTTTTAATTTTATGCTGTATTCTGTAATACTCGGACCTAGTATTAAGAAAAACTCATTCTACATTATTGACGGAAATCAACGCCGCCCTTTTTATTGTAATTAGAGCGAAGAAATAAAAATAATTTATTCCACCTAGAGGGAATTGAACCAACAACCGTCGTGTTTAGTTGCACTGTGCTATGATCTTTTTTAATATGTCTATATAATATATTTAAGTACGTTGGCTATTACAATTTTATTTTGAAATATATTTTATAACAGGAAACTTACTGGAGAATACCAAGTACCTTACATTTTGAAACTATACGCAAAAGAAGAGAAATCATTATAAAAGCTATAAACAAAGAGCTTATAATAGATAATGATAACAACACGCGAACAAATAATGATGCAAATGAAACTGAAAATAATGATAATGCTGAATCTAGTGACGACGATGATTTATTTGAAAATTTAAGAAAAATACAAAATATTCCTAATAAAAGTGGTTCAAATAAATCGATTAATCGCGGTCGAAATCGTAATATCGGTTCAGATGATGAAGGTAATGACAATCAAGAAAAATCAAACAATGATTCGAGCGAGGACGATGGTGATTTATTCAATAACTTACGTAAAACTACAAATGATATTGCTAGAAGTAAACCTAAAATGATAAATCGTAAAAATAAACATATCGATTCTGATGACGATACAACAAAACCAAAAGAAAAATCAAATACTAATAATAATGATTTATTCGATAATTTACTGAACGATATACCGAGTAGAACTAAACAATCGAATAATCGAAAACGTAGTCGTAGTATTGATTCTGATGATGACAATATTCGAAAAGTACAAAAAGTTAATAAAATTAATGATAATACTGATGACGATGATGATGATGATATATTATCATTCGCAAAGAAAACGTTACAACACACGGAACTTGCAGACACTGGAGATATTATGAGTGATTTAGCTAAACGTTCTTTAAATAGCGGTGAGATGTTTTCAATATATTTATGTATTTACATCTAGTGATATTAAGTTTTCATTTTAGATAACAAGTTGTATAAATCGTACATAGTGTGTGTGCGATATGTTGTATATTATTTATATTGGCTACTTTTGCCTATAATTAAAGAATGTAAAATAAATATAAACTTGGGGTTAGTCTTGGCGCAGTGGCACATGCGTGCGACTGTAAACGCGACAGTTTGTGGGTTCGATTCTCACTCGATATTTAAAAATTTTCGCTTTGATGTCTAGGCAAAGCGAGATGGTGTTGAGTTCCACCACTCAACACGCAATGCCTTCAAAATGCGGCGGAAAGTAGGGCTCAAACATAAGTGTCTCAATGGGAACGTAGTGTCATAAAATTAGGTTCCCAGGCTAACTCTGCCAACCCTGCTATGTGCGTACTTAATAATTATTTTTATAAAAAAAAATTAAGCACAAGATTTCACAAACTAACAAACAAACATTTATAATAAGTTTTAATCAGTTTTTTAAATAGAAACAAAGTATTTTGACGTTTTAATTAAAAAGAGAAATATAAATTCTGCAGATAGCGATGAAGAAATGGCGCCTGTTAAGAAACACAAGAAATTGGTAATTAGCGACGACTCAGACTGAATGTTGTTTTGATTGTATTCATTATAATGTTGTTATAACTTTTATATATTATAAGTAGTTGACATTTAATATATGGAAATAAATATGTACAGTCCGTTGTAAAGACATGGAGTTTGTTTATCTGAAGGGTTTATAAAAATATATTAATTGAATTGGAAGATGACCTTGAATGATTATCATGTTTTTTTATTGTACACGTCGGTTATTTGTTTTTTTTAAATGTTTGCAATGTGTATATAATGTATGTGATATTTGGAGAGTGCAAATAAGTCATTGTTACACAAAATGAGCGAAAATTATAATCTATATATATAAAAGGACTTGTGCTGACTGACTGAGGTAAGACGCACGCAGAGCCGTAACCGCTGATGGTAGAAACGTGAAATTTGGGCAGATGTTTATTTTCATATTCTGGACATCTACTAAGAAGGGATTTTTAAAAATTTTAACCCTAAAGGGGTGAAATTGGGGTTGAAAGTTTGTATGGAAAAAAATTTAAATCGGCACCGATTTTTATAAAGTTTGAAATTCAGACTCTTAAAAACATTTCATTGAACACGTGTTTCATGGTTTTTTAGAATTCACCCCCTAAGGGTTCAAATAAGGGGTTGAAAGTTTATAGGGAAAAATCTTTAAATCGCCACCGATTTTTATAAAAATTTAAATTCATGCTGTTAAAAATATTTTATTGAACACGTGTTTCGTGGTTTTTTTGAGAAGTAACCCCTAAGGGTGCAAATACGCGGGCGAAGCTGCGCGTGCCCACTAGTAAAGTACATTTGACAAGTAAAATTGTTTCTTTCTCACTAACATGCCCCTTAGTTTGAGATAAAGAATCAATATAATCACTTTTAAATATTTATGAATCATAAATATTGATATTCTACATTTTACTTTATCTCTATATATAATAAGACAGTAAAAATATTTTGTCTGTACATTTAGTAATTTTGACTGAAATGTATAGAGGGACACTTAAAAAGAATAATAGAAAGCAAAAAGTTTTTTTTTAATTTCTTGTCTGTCTGTCTGTCTGCCGACATATTTTTGTCCGCATTTTTCTCTGAAAGTACTGAACCGATTTACTTGAAAATTTCACCAATTGCTTTGTTTTAACTCAACTTAACTACGTCAAAATCGGTTCATTAAAAAAAAGTTATCGTCATTTGAATGAACTCAAGGCATTAGCTTCCCTGCGAATATTATATAGCAGTCGCGCTGGTAAGATTCCTGGCTAAAGAATGACATTCGAAACGTCTGGGTTATATGACTGTTGATACAAATATATATTTTTGAAGCACTATTATATAATATTTTATACAATAAAGTAAACAAAATTGAATTGTTAGAGTAGATTATTACCGTCATAAATCATAACAGTTAAGTTTAAGTCGTAATTAATTCAACACAGAAATAAAGAACGATCTTGAAAGAAATATCAAGTAAATACAAAGATTTTTGGGTTAGTTCGTTCATATAATATATGTAACTAATTTAAAAACTGTACAGGAGTTAATATGCAATTATTACAGTTATTTTACAAAGAATATTATGAATCCTTCAAATCAATAATTTAACATTTAAGGCTGTTTCTGAATGAGTAAATTAAATTATTCACCGACATCAGCACATTTAACAGAGTATATTATATAGGTAAAAAAACATAATAAATAAAAAAAAAAGCACCAACTGTAGAATACAAATACCTTTTTTATCAACTAAACAGAGTTCTTTCAATAGAAGACTTGTATTCTTTGGTATTCTACTTTTTTTCTTGCAAAATGAACATGCACTATCGAGTTTTTATCAATACATACAGCTTTTTTAGCTTCACGCTCCAGGATACCCGCACACGACACGAAAGGCGGAGGGATATACCTACTTTAAAAAAATATAAAATACGTTTTTTTTTAAATATAACTGCTTAAAAGAGAAAATTACTAATCATTACTAGAATTTAACCCACAATCATTGATTTTAATATTTGGGTCAGATATTAAACAAAATATCTTACACGAAATCACTTTGTCTATCTTCCTATAAGATGGAAATGTTTAATTAGCACTAAAAAAAAAACTAAATATACTACCAAGCCAAATTCAAACTATTTTATATTAAAACAGTAAAAAAATCCAATCCAATCTCTTAAATGATAATGGAAAAAATTCCAAGTTCGATTTCTTGCCTTTGTGATATCGCCCGCTCCCATCATACTATACGCGTGCTAAGAGAACAAGTTCACGCTTTATTGGAGCTAAAAGGACCTATTACTGATGCTTAGATAGGCTTACTCAAATACTGTGAGCTGTGGCTGCTTCTAGTTTTATGATAATATGTAGGATATAAGTACATAAAAAGGGGGCTGTGGGGATACCTAAAGGAAGTGACTAAAAAAATTGTGTAATTATTTTGATTTTACTTATTTGCAGCACATAACGTTATTACTTAACCCACCTACAATTTTATATACGTAGTTATGAAAAATGAACTCATCACATATCTTTATAATTAATGATTTACTATGTAGATATTATTTTAAGTTTTCCATAATATACATTAAAAACCATCTTGATAACTTTTACAAAACGCAAAATGTTTATTCCTCCTGCCTTTAATCGGTACATGTGCAACATTTTTTTATCTTCTTAAGCAAGCTTTAAATTCATTTGTATCGGAAAAAAACGCGTACGGCTTGGGAGTCTCTACCAAACCAGTCGAACCCCACCACATCACATTCTCCACAAGAACTCCATTAAGAAAGCTATTTAAATCAGAATTTTCTTTAGCGTAATATTTTTTATACATTTGTTATTTTATCTGGCAACCCCCAAAACAAGTCGGCATGTAAATTAAAAAAAAATACTGTATACGAGTTACGGCGGGAAAAAATACAAACGCTGTTTTTTCGACAGTCTCAATCTCAACAGTTTTTCTTATTCAAATGTAGAGTCTGCTCGAATGCTCCAGCATCCTCATCAATCTCTCCTCAGCTCGAACGTGGACCGTTACAGTCTCCCTCTCTCCCTCTCTCCCTCGCAATTATCCGGTCGAATAAAAACATTTTAAATGTTAAATTAACGATATCTCAGCAGAACGTTAACTTGTCTAACAGTGATTAATATAAACGCTGGGAGGCTCATCGTTAGGCGCTCGGAGAATAAGAAGATGGATCCCATAAAGTATATTTGAATGTTTTTTTGCTGAATCGCACTCGCTGTGAATAACAAGTGTGGTGGATTTGCGGCTGAGTTTGGAGTATTCAATTGGGATGTTTTATTAATTTAAATTTCAAAGCTTGTAAATTTACATCATAATAATAATTAAAATGCATAGTACGAAGATGCTGAACCTTTTTTCAGATTTTTTTTGTTATGTACCTATTATAATTTTCTAAAATATTTTTTTTTCAAGTAATATCGGCAAAAATTACCGAATTAAAATCTTATTTGAAACTGTCGTAACAACATAAAAGAAAATAAAAACTTACCAAATTTGTCCCGAATCGTTGTCATCACTTTGCCAAATATGGACGTGCCAAGGAGTCACGTAAAAGTTATTCTGTTTCCAAGTTTCAACAAAAATTCGAGCAGATATCGTAGAATAGAGGTTTGACAGTAGGTTCTACTCCAATGTGTATTTTTGTCACAAAATGGTATTAAATTTGGTATTTTTTTGAGTAAAAAAAAAGATTACTCATAGAAAATTTAATTAAATTAAATCAGCTTCATGCTGTATACCGCATACACCAGGGTAAACAGAGAGAACCTAGTGTTAAGGCACTCTATTCCCCACTTTCCTCCGAATATTTCAAGGCATTGCGTGTTGAGTGGCGGAACTCAACGCCGGGCTTTTGCTTTTTATAAAAGTTTGTGTAAAAGTTGATATAATACCTGCCGAGAAAACTTAACCGTCTGGTATTTGTAAACAAATATTTAATTTATAGATCAACGCATGGAACTGAAGGAACATGTTGTGGGGAATGAAGGATCTCGACACTAGTTCCCATTTTTCTAGGTTTCTTCTGTCTATCCTGCTATATGTTCCCGCATACAGCAGCGTGAAGATAAAAAAAAATAAAGGAGGAACTTAAATCTCAATATTAAGTAAGTTTAATTAAAAATCCTTTATAAACTTACAAACAATGATAATATGTATAAAGGGGCTCAGAATAAAAGTATAACTTAGTACAAAGCTTTATTGGTACGTCCACTGCTACGTCTCAAGCTCAACTGACCTACAAATTACAAAACACTTTATAAGAAATCTTTAACAGTAAATATATCAGCGGGTAGACAAATAATAATATGACCAACTGAATCTACAAGTATTGACAAGTATACGAAATATATTATATATAATTTATATAAACTCTAACAGCTCGGCCTTCCTGAAGAAAGGCGAGTCCTCTCGCATTAAACAATTAAGCAACTTATACGAACACATACAGTAACTTACATTATACCAAATTACTTTATCTTTACTATTAATATTACATAATACCATAGTAGTAATTAAAGTTATTTTATTAATTTTAACATCACACACAAATTTAAATTTTTATAACATATATTTTCATAACTTAATTATTGTTTACTATTTACTCTGTAAAAAAAACAAAACAATTGAAGTTATTTTCTTTTTTTATCCATTATTAATATTCGAACAAACAAAAACAAAAGAAAATGTTCACTATTCACATTCACAATTCAAATTCACATCTATAGACTTAACATTCAACACATGAATAAATTCACAAATTCACATATATATTCACATCTACAACATTTCGATTCTCAACAGTCATCTGTGCCATTTCTACCTCTGCACTGACTAAATCACGGGCCTATAAATGCTGCAATCTGCTGGGGATATCCATGAAATCAATTTCACTCACCACTCAGCTCACAACATTATAGTCTGCCC
>DWQW01002222.1:0-28098 GCA_018249695.1 Heliconius erato demophoon
GATATTATGTACCCACATTTAATTGTATTTTGATTTGTCAAGGCACTGTGTTCTCCACTTTCCTACCTAGCTTCACACTGTGCTGATTTATTTTTTATTTCACACTCCGCACACAGCAGGATAGGCACCTAGTGTTAAGACACTCCGTTCCCCTCTCTCCGCCGAATTTTTGAGGCATTGCGTGTTGAGCCAAGGCGTGGAAATGAAAAATACATTTACACATAGACTATAGCGTCACGAAAGCCTCGATGATCTATCTATATCTTATCTTTTGCTTTTAGATAATATATATTTACTCGACTTTAAGGCGTAAAATAGAAAATCCTATTTTTCCTCACAACCGCAGAAATTTCAGGAAATCCCTTCCCTACACTCTCTGCTCCCCTACACTCCTACACTCCAGAAGTTTTATCAGGACATTCTTTATCAGTTACTATACTTACAGTAGAGCAACAGTAATAGAAGAATTACATATATTAAACAAATATGTCAAAATTATTCTCTAACTAAGGCCAGTCGTGGCGCAGTGGCACGAGGTGTGACTGTAAAACCGACTGGTTGTGGGTTCGATCCCCACTCGAGGAGATGAAATATTTACTTACATTTATATTTCCATTTCTTTGCTCTGGTGTCGAGGTTAAGCGCGGCGTTGAGTTCTGCCACTCAACGCCTCCAGAATTCGGCAGAAAGTGGGGAACGGAATGTCTTAACACTAGGTTCCCTCTGCCTACCCTGCTGTGTGCAGGATACAGCGTGAAGCTGATTTTTTTTTTTATTTATTCTCTAACTTTTCATAAAATTCATATAACCTAGCTTATTTTTCATGTACCTACATAAGTCCAAGTCTCGAGTCGGCGTTCGTCCTCTCTGACGCCAGGTTAACGTAATTATGCGGCGCCTAAAGCCCTAAAACTGCTACCAAATTGCTATTACAAAGTATTTCCAGACGTAATTTTCTCACTTTTTGTGAGTTTTTCGCCTGAAATTTGTATATGAAACGTTTATTATAGTGAAATGATTATTTATTTTGCATTGAATTTATTTACAATGTTGAAATATTAATCGGAGAAATCGTGGCGCATTCGGACAGCGTAGACAATATGCGGCGTTAAGTTTCGTCATTCATCAAACAGCTGTTTAAATTCAGGTCAAAGTGGAAATGGCGTCCTAACAATGGTCTCACATAGTGAGGATCGAACTCACAATCACGCTTGCAGTCAGACTATATGTTCCACTGCGCCACAATGGCCTCAAATTTCTATACCTACTACACGATTGTTACAAAACACATATATTATAGAGTCCAAATCCCGATACATATTTTTTTTTTATGGAATTACGAAAACTTCTGTCAAAGCTCGTATTGATACGTCGATTGAGCGCACTTGCTATGTGTCGCCTGTCAATTTATTTTACGTGGATAGAGGATTGTCAAACAATCAAATCTTGACTGATTGACTTTAAGTGTACAGTACACTACATTTCTATTTTTAGGGATAAATAATTATTAAAGACGAAAAAAATATATTAAAAAAAGCAAAAAACTAGACTGCACAAAAACTAAAAGAAAAAAGAAGACTAATAGGATATTATTAAGTGTTACAGTCGGGAACTACTTAATTTTTACAGGATTCCTCGGGAATATTTAGTAGGTTGAAGAAGAGAAGAATGACAAAACGCAATGTCTTGAAAATTAGGAAAACTAGGAAACGAAGAGTCCTAGCACTAGGTTTCCTCTGACTACCCTGCCTTAAGCGAGAAATAAGGAGAAGTCAAAAAATATAAAACGCTTGTATGAAGACACCTTACAGTGATCATTTATCACGATCCTGTCGAAACCTCCCTCCACCTAATCAGTGTATAACGAGTTTAATTGACATTTATATCATATTACATTACGTTGGTGAGAACTTCACTCAAAATGGAGACGAAAAGCCTTTTATAGTAAAATGAATAATAAATAATTTAAACTATTATTTATTATGAATATTTTATGTAAATGGAATTTAAACATATCTAAATTATTATAAAGGCCATCGTCGTTCAATAGGAAAGCATCTAATTGTAAGCGCGGCGGTTGTGGGTTCTAACCCTACTACCTCTGGTAAATGAAGTTTTGAGTTCTGCCAGTCAACATTAACTGTTTTAGTAAGCTAAGCATTATCTCAAAAAGTCAATGAAAAAAAGGGAGCAGAATATATAACATAATGTAGGCAACCTCTGGGAACCTACCTGCTAAGCGGAAAAAGCGAAAAAGTTGTTTCATTATTTTATTTAGATTATATTATCAAACGCTCACTAGCGATGACGGCTATACAATCAGATTTTTTAGCTTCACGCTGTATCCTACTCAAAACAGGATTCAGAGAGAACCTGAATGCTAATACACTCTGTTCCCACCGTTCCGCCTTCCGCTCTTCCGTAAGACATCACCGTTTCGCCCTTTCAAAATCCAAAATCAAAAATTTTCCTCAACAAACATAACATATCCCACTATTAACAAGTTCTACGAAAAAAATATTCTCCATAACGGAGTATAAATTTCATGTTCAACGTCAGTAGCTTTATGGGCTCATAATAGCGAAAATAATTAAAAGCAAGCGATCGCCGTGGGTTGGTCAGGGCGCGGCCTAATGTTTGCGAGACGTGTACACAACGTCCATATATTAATACGATTTTTTTTTATACTATAATATTAATATGATTTTTTTAACTAATTTTTTGAACCTTATAATACAGTAGCGTTGCTGCTGGAAAATTATTGATATATTTTTTTTATTTCTCATATATTATGGTTTCCCCCTTCTCTTATTGTTTATTGAGACATTACGAGTTGAGTGGCGGAACGAAATCCATGCATTGTCTTGTTACCAAAGTGAGGAAATAAAAATATTTCGTTTTCAAGGGAATCAATGCCATATGCGATCAGGCGGACAGACACAAACGTTTTTTTTTTTGAAAAACTTATATTTTAGTTTTCGTAAAAATAAGAACGAATAATATAATAGTAAATTAAAGCACGGCTAAATATTTTTAATTTTCAATTTAATACACTTTGCTAATGAAATGGTGGTGTTGTAATTAAAAAAATATGAAAATACAATAACTTACGTATTTAAAATTAAACACAATATAAATTAAATTAATTATTCTTAAAAAATAATTTGAATATCATCATACAAAAATAAGTATAGACGTACCCTTACATAGAAGGGAGCGGCGGGAAGTAGGCGCGCTGAGCACTCACAGACAGACAGTAACCGATGAAGCGAACAAAGCAACAAGGCCAGATTGCTATGAAATGAAAGAATCACTGTTCTACAATATACGTATCATACGTTTGCAAATATTAGATTATAGAAATTTATATGGTTAAATGTATGTGGAGATAGTAGGTTCAAATATTAGATATATAAAAAAACCTAGTCCAATATTTTATGAAATGGAATAAAGTTCTTTTTCTTTTAAAAGAAAAGCAGAACAAGAGCTTTATTCTGTTTCGTAATCAATTTTTCATTTCCTGCTAAATAGCAGGGATAGAAAATAAAAATATTTTTTTTCTTACCAACTTTATCATAAATCTATGTACGGATGTAGCTAAAACGCTACGTTCTCATTAAGACACTTACGTTCCCGATTTTCCTCTAAATTATCAAGGCATTGAGTGTTCTTTGTTATTTTTGACGAAGCCGCGAGTAAAAGCTAGTACTAACATATTTATCTTACATAAACACGTAGTGTATAAATCACAATTTAAAAACCAAATTCATACTTTGCTATTCAAACGCTTGTACAAAGTAATCTGCATCTCCCTAACAAACGCAAGCGTTCAGCGATGCATGGTCTCCTGTAATCCATGCATTTTATATTAGAAACGTATTAAATGCACTGAAAGACGTTAAAGTAGATATTTATAAAAAAAAATTAACAACTAAAAAATTTTAAATATTACATTATTATCAGCTTCACGCTGTATCCCGCACACAGCAGGGTAGGCAGAGGGAACTTAGTGTTAAGACACTCCGTTCCCCACAATCTGCCGAATTCTGGAGGCTTTGCATGTTGAGTGGCACAACTCAACGCCGCGCACCTCGTAACCTCTACACCAGAGAAGAAATGGAAATATAAATTTAAGTAAATATTTCATCTCCTCGAGTGGGGATCGAACCCACAACCAGTCGGTTTTACAGTCACACCTCGTGCCGCTGCGCCACGACTGGCCTCAATAAATATTACATATATTTGATATATCTAATAAAATCATTATATAGTGATGTCTGGCTGGCTGCGACGGTTGTGGGTTCGATTCCCACTCGACAGAATACGTTATTTTAATTTATCGCTCTGGTAACAAGAAAAAGCGCGACGGATAGTACTGTCAATATGGAAGTCTCGAAAATTGGGCGGAACGTGGAGAATTTAGTATATGTATGGCTGGGATGGGAAGCTAAAATTATAAACACATATACTCCTACTTGTTTAAAATTTACGTAGTTTTAACTATAAAGTTTTTGTATGGGAATTTAAAAACTTTAAAAAGCTTTTCTTTCTCATTTTTAAGGTTCCATATCTCAAAAGGAAAAAACGGAATCCTTATAGAATCACTTTGTTGCCCGTCTGTCTGTCTGTCAAAACCATTTATCTCGAGGTTGCGTAGAGGTATCAAGCTTAAATTAATACCAAATAATCAAGTGTACTGTCCCTTGGACCGTAAAAAATTCAAGCTTACAGTTGTGAAAATTTTATTTCTTACGAAGTGAGAATTTACAAGACAATTAAAGAAAAAAATCCGTTAAGTGAAAATTTATAGATATTTTATATGAAAAATGATTAAGCTATATTTCACACATACCAGGTTCAGCAGAGCAAACCTATGTAAAGTGTTAAGACACTTTCTATTAAGACACTGTTGTCCTCCACTTTCCGCCAAATTCTGTTTTATTACGTGTTCCCTTGCGGAACTCAACGCTGCATTTTATCTCGTTACCAGAGCGAGGAAACTAAAATATTAAATACTTCATTTCTTCGAGTTATCAAGGGAATCGGAACCCACAACCTGTCGCATTTACAGTCATACATTGTACCACTGTGTCACGACTGGCCTCACAAATGCCAAATTAATGATTAATAGTAGTAGTTTACAAAGTATTAATTATTAATAGCAATAATTTTATTACAAAAAGCAATATATATCATTCCATTAATATGTAGATGTGAAGTGAGAGCCAAGTTAAATGTTCAGTACTGCAACGTTCTCAACTCCACCGACAAAAAAAATGTGAAATCCACATGTGGGTGACAAGTACTGTGTTTGCTCAGGATAAAATTTAAGCTCTATATTTGACTTTGCTTATTTTTACCAGACACAAATCTAAATACCAATCTAATAGTCCAGTACAAGCTAGAAGTATACTTACTTGTGAATATAATAAAAAATATACATAAAAAAATTGTCGAATGAAATTGAGGCTTGAACTTGGTTCCCATATAAGCCTCCCAATCTTTTGTCGGCGAAGTCGACACCGACACATTACTTAATATTTAACTTGGCTCTCATTTCACATTTCTGTTTTTGATGGGTTGCTTTTATATTTAACACTGTACGTTTTATACCAATTTGGTTCCAATCAGGACGCTAGAGAAACGTTCAACATCCATTAAAAATCGATTTTCTAAAGCCGGATATTCGTTATGAGCGAGTTTTTATCAATTTCTGGATATTACTTATGATAAGAAATTCTAGTAACCACGTTTGACAAAGATGGAAATTGTATAGGATTTGAATGCGCTACGCCTGTATATTATAAAACTGAACCATAATATGACTAACACAGCTTGTAAAAGCGACAGTTGTGGATTCAATTCTCACTCATAGAATGAATTATTTAATATTATAATTTTCAAGCTCTATTAAAGACCAAGGTGAGGCATTGAGTTCCTCCACTCAATACGCAATGTAAAACTTCGATAGAAAATGGGGAACGTAGTGTGTTGAAAAAACATAGTTTAGTTAAGTTTAGTTTTTTACTTACTTATTATATGTACTCGTATAAGGGTAGTTTCATTAATTTGATTTATAACTTTATATAATTTATGTCGACTATAAGTTGCGTTGATAAATAAATGATTTATGATTACATAAAATTTTAAATAACATTAGAATAAATAATAATTTCTTAAAAACTTAAAAAAAAAACATTTTTTTCTTCAACACAAGTGTGTCAACACACTATTACTAACTAAATAAATATAGGGGACGAGCTACAAGTTACTATCTATATACAATCAGATAAATTACACAATAACTTTAACAAACCATAAAACCCGCCCTTGCTGGATTTAATTAATTCTACCCTTGACAAATATTAAACTTACTCTCCCCTTACAAAAGAAACAGTCGAAAAGCAACCTTATGAAACCCACATTAAGTATAATTTTTAATTAAAACATTTTAGAATGCTCTTTTCTAGTATTCTAATTTTTTGTATTGAAATTTACGTCTTAATATGAAGGAGATAAGTTCAAAATCGTATAATCTTGCCAATAGTCATATAAAACAATTGTGATGTGTGATTGTTCATTGCTCACTTGCTATGACACGATAATAATATGTCATTTTGACATTTTTTCCTTATTAGAATGGATGTCAAGTAGATAATGACATGGTCATCTTTTTTATTTGCTTTTTTTTATTTTGTTTTTATTTTGATGCATCTGTCAGCGTTTCACAAATTAAGCAGCAGAAACTAGAGTTAAGGCACTACGCTCTGTCTATATTTGGCTAATTTGAAACATTATATGTTACCCAACAGAAGAAGAACAAACGGTCAAGTGCGATTCGAATTCGTTCAATTGTATATCAATAAGAAATACAACCTATAAAGGTCGACAAACTTAAATTTGGGTGTAAGTAAGTTTGTAATATTTTTTTGCTTAAAAATATAGACTTGTATTTTAACTGGTTTATTCCATTACTAGCGGCCCCTATGCGGCTGTGCCCGCTTGAAATAAATGAATGTTTATCTAAGTGTAATTAAGAAAAAACTTACCAAGCGCTAGTCGGACTCTCACCGAGGGACCTGTACCGACAGACGGACCGACGGACCGACGGATCCACCAACCAACAGGGCAAAAGACCAAAAGGAAAACAGGCCAACTAGCCAACAGACCAACAGGCCAACTGGCCAATACGCCAATTGGCCAACAAATAAACAGATAAAAAAATTTTAGACATATTTTTTCTGATATTTATTCTACACTATAGAGACACAGATCAGTTACGATTTTATTATAAGTATAGATTTTTATTATAAGTTTAGCTTTACCAAGTTCACGGAAAGTAACTTATAAGTTTTGATTACGCGGTGAATTTCAGGAAAAACGAAGCTTAAACGTTCTTTCGATTTTCTGTAACTTAGAAGCATCTTTTTTTTTCTATACTCCAAGGAACCACGGGATCTCGAGATAAATGTTCTTGACAGACTGGCAGATGGACAACAGTGATCCTATAAGTTTCTTGTCTTGTTTATCTTTTGAATTACGGAATACTAAAAAAAGTAAAAAAAATACTAATAATGTTGATTTTATAAACAAAACATATTTGATCAATTTAGTCCCCAACACGGTCGTCTGTTTTCTACAAGCAATGTTCTGAAAATTACCCATAATTTCTAAAGTCTACAATTTCACAACATCCTGACTCATACATACATATATAAATGACATTATAATTCAAAACTTCTACATAAGCTCCTTTGAACTCTAAAAGCACACCGCGCTTAATTAAATTCTATTATTACACCATACAAATTAGAAACTACCCCAATATGTAAATTTAGATCTGACTAAAATATGCCGAAAGACACCATCCATCATTCACGCGTTGACATAAAAAGTTACAGTCATTAGCAGTAATTAAAATACTTGAAGATATAGCGACTTGGGGATACTGGCCGACTGAACGACTATATATAACGGTTGTGGGTCCAACACTATTTAGCGGGAATGTTTATATTTAAAAGGATTTTTCGCAGGTTCACTTTGTGTTAAGACACTGGGTTCCCCTCGTTTTTTCGTCTGTCCAAGGCATTGCGTATTGCGTGACGGATATCAACGCCGCGTTTTGCCTTGTTGCCAGGACGAAGAAATGAAAATACCAAATATTTCATTTCCTCAAATGGGAATCGAACCCACAACCCTCGCATCAATAGTCACTCGCTTGTGCCACTTCACCATGACAGCCTTACCTTACCTTCACGCAATGTATCCAGTATTCAAAGGAATTCTAGTGTTAGGACATTCCTTTTTTTAAGCACCGCACCAATTTTCAAGACGTTGCATGTTGACTATTGAGTGACAAAATCGAGCTAGATCAAACCTTTATCCATCACATTTACAGTCAGACGCTGTGCCACTACACCACGGCGGCCTCATATTTGTAATATAATACCTAGTTGACAAAATATAATGTAACCACAATTATTTTCTTTATTATTTTCATTTTTGTTTTGGTTTTTTTTTGCTTCACGATGTATCCAGCATAGAGCAGGGAAGGCAGAGAAAACGTTAAACGGAACCTATTGTTAAAATCCCCCGTTCCTATAAAGACACTTCCTTTCTCCACTTTCCGCCGAATTCTTCAGGCATTGTGTGTTGAGTAGCGGAGCTCAATGCACTTTGCCTTGTTACGAACGCCGGGAAACGATTTTTTTTTCTTGAGGGATAATCGAACCCACAACCTTATTTTAACTAATAAGTCTGATACTATTCGATATTGATCACAAAAGTTACATCTAATATAGAAAAAATATATAAGTACCTATTAATGATTATTAATGGGTAAACTAAAATATAAGCTTAACTTATTATTAGATTTATGACTAAGGCGTGCCACTGGAGCGCAATTAACTTCGCTAAATACACCAAACATGGAGATGACACGACCAAAACGGTCGGTTAGATCTCGAGATAACACTAAAAACTAAATGAATAGTTAAAAATAGTACATCTTACTAATTAAACCTAATAAAATAGAGATGCCATCGTGCCTTATTCGATAAATTTTATTTTTGATTATATTCGATTATTGTAGGTTCGATATTCACTCGAGAGATTTTCAAATAAAGAAAGTTTTATTTTTAAAATAGGTGAAAAGAGGAGAATAAAATATTTTAACTCTAGATTTTAGAAATAGATTTACAAAATTAGTCGTCGCCTACAACTTTGATTGGAAGATCCGATTTCTTTTCGTCTCTAAAGGATTTTCAAAAAATCTGTCTACATCTTCTGCACACTCCTTAACCTACAAAATGCCAAATTTGTACTTTCAAAGTCAGTACCATAGTCTGTTCGTTTTATATATATCACTCAGTAACGGAAGAGTTTTATATAACAACATTTCCTGGTAACTTTGACAGATCTTTCACCACTTTTGATTGGTAGAGTCGAGGCTCTAAAGACTGCCCCTGAGTGACGCCTGTCAGCTGTCATCTTATCGCCACTGATTTGTTAGGTGACATGTAAACATATGGGCACTGGTGAAGAATTTGTTTAACTAATTAGAATATTTGTTAAGTGTTGACTTAAAACTTGGATTTACCATAAACATAGTATTATTTTTTATTTAAGAATCGTTATTTGTTACCTGCGCCCCTTATGGGTTATAAGAGAAAAATCAGAGAATTGTTAATATTTAATACTAGATTTCACTCGTGGCTTTTGATTTTCTCACAAGATATTTTTACGTATTTCTTTCTATCTTTGAAATTTGCGATATTTTATTCAACCCATATTACTATAACCTTAGATATTTCTAAAATTCTTTTCCAAATACTCCCTTACGGTGTCTAAAGAACCGTCGGCAAAATTTAGCGATTCTAAGTAATATAATAAGATTTCTAAGGCTTGGGCTGTGCGTTGATTATCTGGGTATGTCAGTTTACAATATATAAAAAATAATTTCGTTTTTCTAGTCTATTAAAGCGAAAACATTTAAAAACTGGTTTATATTACATAGATTTTGCTTATTATGAGAAATGCACAAACAGTGGTAAAAATAAGGAATACTGACATTATTTAAACAATTGTATTATTATATTAATATATTTTATTTAATACAATACATTTTGAAACATAAAATATGTATATTTTAATTTTTCTTTACGTCCGTATGTACGTGTGCATTATGTAGCGAAAATAAGAAGAACCGACTTTCAATCTAACGCTACACTTTCCTCTTTCTACGATTAGGATGTTTTATTTTATAATCAAGTTCAGCTTTATGTGACGTGTATGACAAGGATACTTTAGAAATTATTATAATTACGGCAGAATGTTGACATAATATTATAATTTAAATAAATATAACATAAAGTTATATATTTTTTATTTAAATTATTTATTGAAAGTAAAAATTAAATCGAAACTATTATAAAATGATTTATAAACATGTATCCAGTTTAAAAGTTACTAGCACACTTCTTGTATCCGGCTCGAAGGACCATTAAATATAGTTCAAGTTCTAAAGACTAACAAGCGCTGTTATAAGTTTGGCGCATCCGCTATTAAGTGCAGTTTAAAATATATATTCTTATGAAATATTGTATTTTATTTTATTTTATTATACTAGTTCTTAAACTTGTTAAATTAGATACCTGAACGAATTGAAGTCAACATTATAAAATATCAAAGCTTTTAAAAATCACGTTATAAAAATATCTTCTATTTATTTTATGATTATAAAAGATTCTAAAAGATCTATTGAGGACGTTGAGGCACAGTGGCATAGCTGCTGAACGTAAACGCGACGGTTGTGGGTAAAATTATTTTAATTTTTACGCCCTGATAAGAAGACAAAGCGTGGCGCTGAACTCCACTACATAACACGTAATGTCTCGAATATTTCACGATATGTCTACCTAACACTAGGTTCCCTCTGCATATCTTGACTACCTACGGAATATAGCGTGAAACTATAAAAAAGTTTATATATTAACCACAACAGTGCACCGTAGAGTTACACCTCCATTCAACACGCTATGTTTCCTATTCAAGCGAATGGCGGAGAGCAGAGTGTTTAAAAACTGGTCTTCATGTCTACTCTCTTATACGAGATAAAGCGAGAACTGATAAAAAATATCTATAGGTATAGAAGTAGGCATACAATGATCATTCTACTTGTTGTACTCATGTCGCGACGCCACAGAAAGCCGAAATTAATTAAAGCAAGAACACGCCTAGCAATTTATTATCCTACAACAAAATCATTAATAACCCCAAATGAAACATAGTCGTAAATTACAAGCAAACATCAGAAATGACATGACAAATCAAAATCTGGATTATATTTTTAGTAGTGTTTGTAGAATTGGCTGCCTTTTGTCTTTGGAATAATTCAATTACTTTCTCTAATCGGTTGTTTCACGAACGGGTGGACTGTATGGTGACCAAAATATATGAAAACGTAACAAAAGTCACATATTATATAGTTCATTAGGGTTCCATACCACAAAAGGAAAAAAACGGAAATGTGAAAGTTTATATTTATTTCACTTATAGAATCACTTTATTGTCGGTCTGTTCGTATTTTTATTTACGTAGAGATTTCAAGTTGAAAATTAATATCTAATATTTATAGATCTGCGATTCCTTTTAGCATGTAAAACAATTTCAAGCTTTTATATCAACGCAATCAAACGATACAAGCACTTAAGCATCATTTTGCTGCATTTTGTATGAAATAGCCGCATAATCGACATCTGTAAGGCACTTCCCGTGGAACTACAATTAGGAAATTTGGCACAAAGTGAGAACTATACAAATAAAAGAAAGACCCCGAAATGTGAAAGTTTATATGTATTTCACAGAGAATATATAGAGAATAATCTTTACAAAGTTAGAAATGTACTTCATTTCGTAAATAAAAACGAGTGCGCCCGCGAACTTAAGACTGCATTTTTTTTATAAGTAACTACTTCACGTTTACCTACAATCTTGAAATAATAAGGAACCCTCGGGGGCGGGTCTGACGTGCACTTTATCAGTTTTTTTATGTTAGGACGTCGTGGTGCAGGGGCGCAAGCGTGCGATTGTATTGCAATGTTTATGGGTTCGACTCCCACTCAGGGAAATGATTTGTTTCATTTCCAGCCCTGTCAAGACAAAAATAATGGTTCAGTTGAGACTAGAAATTACACTTTTCAAGAATACTTTTGCTTATAAGATCAGTATCGTCCAATTTATAGACTCTTAAAAAATAAGACATGGCTCCGAGTTTCATTACCCAGTACATAATATTTAAAAACAGACATTAAGGAAACAAAGAATTTTGTTGTTCTTTATTAAGTGTAAAGAAATTAGTTGCGAGAAAAGATATAATTTTCTAGATTTCACTTACAGGAACTCGAACTTGTAACCTACAAAATGCACTCCATGGTAAATATTTCACACACCACCCTCTGTTACATATAAAAATAAAAATGTTACCTTACATTGTAAAAGTTACGACAATTTTATACGTTTGAGGAAGGCGGTGCCTACTAATTTGAATCCATTAATCACTGTAGACTTACCGTACGCCGGTATAATTTAAGAGCTTAAACATATTTGCTGATGTCAAGAATATTGCGCCTATATTTTACTTTCTTTTGTCTTGACCTAGAATATACCTGACTACCTGTAAGGTAGGCAGGTAGATATTTATACCTCCCTACCCAACATTTATATTTATTATATTATTTTTCTTTTTACTTTTTTGTATTGTTTTTCTTTGAAGCCAGTCGTGGCGCAGAGGCACAAAGTGTGACTATAAACGCGACTGGTTGTGGACTCGATCCCCACTCGAGGAAATTAAATATTTACTTAAATTTATATTTTCATTTCTTACCTCTGGTGTCGAGGCAACGCGGCGTTGAGTTCCGTCACTTAACACGCAATGCCTCCAATCCCTCAAGAATTTGGCGGAAAGTGGGAAACAGAGTGTCTTAACGCTAGGTTCCTTCTGCCTACCTTGCTGTGTGCGGGATACAGCGTGAAGCTGATTTGATTTTGATTCTTTTTACTAGTACCTCCTCAAATAGTGAAAGTTGGCAGTCGACTTCCCATATTTAGTCCTATCCTTAGTTAAATGAAGTATATCTGCGGTGGCTTTGATGTTCCTCAGCTACAAATTCTACTATCGCCGGTATTCCTTTTTCCAGAAAAGAAAAACCATTTTGCGCAAAATGCATTTTCATTTTTTTTTATCTTCCCTTCATTATAGAGATAACAGCATGCTGGTTGACTATCAATATGGAACTTTTAATAAGATTTTTTAATAAGAACAGGGGAACATGTTAATCATAAATATGAAATAAGAACTGGTAACTATTGCATATCTCCAAGCACGCGTTAACTGAGTAGACTAGGTTTTATTTGTACACTTATAATATATTATCACATCTATTTCTAAATCACTTTTCTTAATGTTTTTTTTTTCAGTGTCAAGGCACCCCGTTCTCGTTAACCATTAGAAAAAGAAAAAGGAATTTAAAGAAATAAAAGGAAATTTCCGAAATATCCTCGAGTAAAAAAAATGAGGCCACTCTACACGGTCAGCACCAATCAGGGCGCCTGGCGATATCTAAGTTCCAAACTTTTCGTGATTTGATCGCGTGCTTAATGAACTGACAGACGTTACGTTAGTCTATTGTTCTCGAAATTAATACACCCTCTATCCCTTGCAATAACGACAGAAGGACAACAGACACATTTTGTTAATTATTTTGGATTGTTTCGTTTTATTTGGGAACTTAAATTAAAATATTGGCGTCATCGTAAGACAAATAACTGTGCACATGTCCCTTTGATATCAATCAACTCACAAAAAAGTATTTTATTTGATTGTTTTTTTGTCACACAATGTCAGGAAAATGAAGAAACGAACTTATAGCTTCTCAGCTTATTTTATTGTATACAAGATAAATGAAAAACTAGTAACTGCCGTAGAATGATGAACCTCATTAACCATAATATTCCTTTTTATTATTAACTTAACACTACAGACACGTTATTCCTTTGGTTTTTCTACTTTTGCTAAATTATAAGCTTTATTTGTATTTTGTTTTGACTACTAACTTAGACTGGATTTATAACTACATATATTTATTTACCTTTATGTATTTAATGCTAGAGATAAGGTAAACCATGATACCATGATGAGGAAGCAGTGAAAGAATCCATCTACACAGGGGTTGAGGAGAGGGAGGGCGGATTCACTCACTGCTCGCAATAGGAAATGGAAGCAGCCTGGTCAGGTGGGGACTTGGGGGGGACCTTGATCGCTGGGTTAAAAGGGATTTTGACGTTATAACGTTCATGCTGGTGTAGGTACTGACGGGACGTGGTTACTTCGGCAAATACTTGCATCAGATTGCACATCGGGAGATGTTGCAACAACAGCAACATCTCCCGATGTGCCGCCTCGAATGTAATTCCTCCGTCGATTCGGTGCATCTCTGGCCCAACGCTTGGTCCCCATAAAGCCACGCCCCGATGGCTGTCGTATACCGCTCACTGTCTAGTGTGTTGGGGGCCATGCTGAACAGTGAGACGAACTGGTCTACAATCGTCTCTTTCTGCGAATCAGTTATTGCGCTGAAGAAGATCACGAAGAAGATCAAGAAGTACGGCGCAAATGCAAATTCGCTCCGCCGCCCTCTCTTTTACCTAGAGGAGCTACTGTTGGAGGATCATGGTGATCCTCTTGCAAGTTATCGAGGCTGCTAATGCTCTAGGAGAATCCCCGGAGCATTCGCCTTCAGCGACGGTGACCCGCAATAGACGTTCCGCTGAGGCGTCGTAGGGCCGTATGCGCGAGTGATTCTGCGGTGTCTCATATTGGTGAGTAGGATCAGATTCACCGATGAGTCCCACAGTACAGTACTTGCCTTCCGTGTGGACAGCCTGTGTAAATGCATTTCCTAGCGATAAAAAAAAACCATAATATTTATAATACAAATAAATATTTGTTCACAGTTAAAAAGTGGCGTTAAATAAAATTCTAAAAGTAGTAGAAAAAAAGTAATTTCAATTCCAAATATATTTTTCACATTAAAATCTTTACATTAATTTTAAGTTTTGGTTTCTTACATTGTTTCAGACCTTTGTCAATCTCGCTTGAATAGTTGGGTGTTCGTTGCTCAATCGTGCCGAAATAGCTGAACAGAATCTTTTCAAATTTATTATTCAGATAAAACTATCTGTTAAACTGAACAATTTAGTTTAACAGATAAGAAGATGTAAGTTTATAGAAAATATATAGAGTTAATCGTAGCACCTCGTTGAGTTTCTGCCACCGCCATTTTCTTAACTAACTGACTAACTGAAATTATTTATTTAATTTTCATTTCCTCGCTCCGGTAACAAGACAAAGTTCTACGTTGAGTTAAGTCTTTCAATATAAAATGTCTCGAGATCCCGACGGAAGGCTGGTAACGGAGTTCCCTACACTTACCATACTATGAGAAAAAAGGTGAGAAGCTGTTATTATATTAATCGCCCCTTTCTTTTCAATTATAATAGCTATCTTATTAGTATGTAAATAAAATGATAAAATTACTATTTTGCATCAGTCCTACAGGAACCTACTGCTGATAGTGAAGGGAGCTCTGATGAGAAAAGCCGAAGAAACTTTACAAGCAATTAGTTCTTCAAGTGAAGTGATGTAATTCCATCCTATAATTATAAAAATCTTTTTTTCTCAGTTTCTCACTGTATCCCGCATATAATAGAGAAAGCAGACTGAACCTAATGTTACAATACTCTGTTCCCCATTTTCCGTTGAATAACGGAACTCAGCGCTTCGCTTAGCTTTGTTACAAAAGCGAGCGAACTAATATATTAAATAATCGTTTTCCCCGAGCGAGAATCGAATCCAAGACCGTCGCGTTTACAATAACATATTTGTGCTCCTACATCGCGACGACCACAATAGTAAACTCGGCTAAAATAATAAACTTTGCCTAATAATATATTTTATCTTTATATTGTTCGAGTGACATTTCTAAAATCGCTTTTTAACCATTACAAATAGTGACTTACGCAAAGCAAGCAATCAAAACATTGTACAATTGGAAAATAACATACATTATTTTAAAGCTGGAAAGTTTCTAAGTGCACAACACTATCCATCTCCGCAAGTGTCTTTCAACTTCCTTTGTAAGGCGACGCCTCGGCGTACAGACGCCCCTATCTGTACTAGTTTGTAGAATGAAAAGACTTTTTAGAATATTTTAATATATCATGTAGAAAAGGGTTTATTTAAGATTATTTTATTTTTCTAAGACATCGTGGTGCAGGAGTGTCCTTATGCGCTCTGTAAACGCGACGTTTGTGGATTAAATTCCCATTCACGGCAATAAAATATTGAATATTTTCATTTCCTTGCTTTGGTAATAAGGCAAAGCGCCGCTTAAGTTTCCCTAGTCAGCAAGCAATGCGTCGAGAATTCGAAAGTGGGATGGAAGTGTCAAAATGAGAATGAAGTGTCTTAACTTATTTTCCATGGTGTTAGCTGCCTAAAAAAATATATAACATATTCGATAGTTGTAGGTTAAACTCCTGTCAAAACAATGTTTATAAGGAGCACTAAAGGGACACTTCATTCCCCAGAATGTTAATGTATGATATTTTATATATCACAAAAAAACCTAATTATAACATGGCAATGTTGTATTCAACATTACCATGCTATAATTAGATTAAGTTCAATATTAGGCAGAAAAAATTTAGCTTTAAGACTCTCTACTTTTGACCTCCACCGCAAGACAAACCGTTATGCTCGTCGCGTATAATGTAAAAATATAGCCATGGAATTGAGAACTTCTTCCTTTTTGAGGTCAGATAAAATTCATTTCGATATCCTTTAGCCCACAAAAACATTTACAACATATACTGTCACACTGCGTCACAAACGGTTAAAACAAAACGCTCTGTTTTTTTTAAAACTTGAGGTTAATGCTGTTAGCTCTACTATCTTTTACAGCGACACCGGGTGGGTAGGGAAGAGGGGCTCTGTTCCTGAAAAATTGCAAGCATTTTGCTTTTGAAGGTGCCGACAGGTACGGGCGGTACTGGCATCCCCTGCGGGACTCGATCCTCGGCTTGCGACCATCGCGCGGATTGAGAACAAACTGCTCGCCACTTCCCACCTAATTTACGAGACATTGTGCGTTGAGTAGCGCCACTCAAAGTCACACTTTGCGAAACAGAGCAGTAAAATGAAAATAACTGAAATATAATCATTTGCTTGAATGGGAAACTAGCAACCATCGCGAAAACAGACGGTGTTCCACTGCTAGACGTGAAAATAAAAATAAGAACAACAAAAACAACCCTTAAAACTAAAAAAAAGGAACAAACTTATACAGTAGAAAACAACCCCCATAAATTGTCATACATCATGATACGCTATCTATTCTATAGTGCGTCTCTCATTGGCGCGACGCCAGGCACACTCAGTAAAAATCTTATTTGACTTCACCAACCTCCTGATATAACTATAAATATTGAATATTTTTTCCTGGAACATAAAATTAATCATAGTTTATTGAGTTACATAAAGTCAATCACATTATGGGCAGTTAGAATCTGGAACGGTGCCATCTTGGCGTTAAATTACTGAGAAACGCGATGGGTGTAAGTTCGATTCCCACTTTGAGAAATGATAATATTATCTTTATTTACGTTTGCTCGCATTTGTTAAATACACTGCGGCGTTGGGTTACAAGAGATGAACAATGAAGTATCTTCAACCTTGGTGTACCTGTGCAAAAGACTACAGAATAAAAAAAAGAATTTTACTTTAGAAAAAACTTCGTCGTTATGTAGCTGTATTTAATGCAAACCTACAAAACCTTTAATAACCTAACGATAAATGAATGCTAAAAAAATACACGGTATTACTATGAATGCGACGTAAATGAGCGTAATTATTAAAAACGGAAACTAACATATGTACATACATACGACTCCCTTTGCATATTTTATATAAATGATAAAGTTGCAAATATACGAATATACGTAAAAAAGACATTTTTCAACTATCTTTAAGCAGTATCTCGTTGGCAGAGAGAACCTGGTGTTAAGACACTCTGTTTCCTACTTTCCGAGCAATTTTGTGTCATTGCGCTTTGTTTTGTTTCCCGAGGGAATAAACAAAAATAATTTAGTCTCCCGAGTGGATATCGAACCCCAAGCCTGTCGCGTTTTTAGACAGACGCTATGCCCGTCTCAATACGGTATTTTTACAATACCTGTACCTGGATATTGTTTTTTTGTACTCTAAAAGTACTCTAGATAATACTAAGTATTTGAGATATCATTCCGGTACCGTTGGAAACAATTAGCACACTGGCAATTAAGAAGTATCTACGGTATATACAGCTTCTCCGTTTTCACTACATGCTAGATAGAAGGAATCTAGTGTTAAGAAACTCTTTAAGTCCGATTTTTGCAAAACATAACATGTTGAATAGCGTAGCTTAACGCCGCGCCTAATCTAATACGACAGCATATTGATCTGAAAGTAGGGCCTAGATTACAGTATACGACCCAATATAGTAGATATCTAGTCCAAGATTCAGTATCTCAAAAATGGATGATATCTAGTCCAAGATTCAGTATCTCAAATATGGACATGTCATACACATGGTGGTATGAACACCATTATGCAATACCATATCCTCTTTCTACAAAACAAAATAAAAAAAAATAAAGAAAACCCACTTGAAAACCTCGTCAGACAACGGTCCTTCTTAAATGGAACGTTCAAAAGAAAGCACGATAATTACTGAGGTCACCTCAAGTGATACTTGACCTCAGTGTATAAGAATTCGAGATCAATTGTTAAAAAGCTTTCTTACATTTATTTCTTTATAGCGATTTGGGTTATATAACTGTGTATTTATTATGTAATAGACTTATTTATTTCATATTTTCTTATCATCACACACACAGCAGGGTAGGCAAAGGGGAGCTTGAGCTAAGCCACTCTGTTGCCTATTTAACGTCGAATTCTGGAGGCATTGTGTGTTGAGTGACGGAACTCAACGCCGCGCTTTACCTCTACAATAAAAGAAAGAAATGAAATATTTTATTTCCTCAAGTGAGGATGGCACCCACAACTTATCGCATTTATAATCACACTTTGTGCCCCTGCGCCACGACTGGCCTCTTATCATATTTTTTTATTATTATTTTTTACTGTTGCTACTCTCTAGAATATAATTTGCGAAATTATTTAAACAAATTGTGTCAATCGGGATAGTTACGGCCTAAACGTTTTGTTATGAATTTTACATAAACAGAATATGCAGTTTTCCTGTAATCTAATGATAAAATTCTCCTTTCCTTTTCATGAGACCAAATAGTCGACGGAATCAAAAAAAACATCTCATCAAAAATTCATATGACAAATAAAATCTATCTTAAAGCTAATGACCAGTACAATTTTGACTACAGTTTAACTTGACCTAGTAATCCAAATTTAATAAGATAAGAATGACAGGTGACATAAGTAATTCACAAAGACAGTGACTGCTGAATCATATATATTATAATAGTTGGAGGTAATCTACATTACAATGTTATGAGTAATGTCTCTATATATGATTTAAGCATATTAATTCTAATTATTATATTGAATCCACGCTGTGGCAAGACGGTACGGCGTTGAGTTCCGCTGAAGGCTTCTGAAAATGGAGAGTGTAGTTTCTTCACACTAGGCTATCTCTGCTTACCCACTACTTACACATACACTTAGCAGTGTAGGACGAAGCGTAGAGTTGCATAAAAAAATATCTTAGAACGTGGCCAAATTTGAACCTGTGTCCCTTTGAATCCACCTCACTACTGACAGAATTTCAGTAAAAGTATAATCAAAAGAAACATGTAATACATTCCTATTTAGATAATAATAACCTTTTTTCATAGTGTCATATCTTACATCCCTTGGGATGGTCCATAATAGAACTACTTTCAGTCCGTATTATGAAAACTCTTTTGAGAAAGACTCATTTTTCTTCAAGAGCAACTTTGTAATCTTTGACCTTTTGTGAGTTTATGTAAATATTAAATTTATCACATACTACAAAAAAACGACGCAGTCGGAGGGACAGAAGTTGCTCTGGCACCAAGGCAAGAAAACCCGGTATTGGGTTCTGCTATTCAACACGCTTTGCCTCGAAAAATTCTTTACACTAGGTTCCCCCTGCTATATGCGCGATACAGCGTGAAGCTAATTTTATTTACTCCAAAAAAGTAAATTATGATTACCTATGTGTTCTTAATTTATAAACGGTCACTGTATTATGTAAAATAAATTATTTACTATCGAAAGAATTAAGTTTTTAATTCCCTGTTTCCACTTCACCACCACGATGTGGAATTACACCACTTTACACGCAGTGTCTCAATACTCCGACGAGGTGGAGAACGTCGTGTCTTAACAATAATTTAAGTGCATTACTACATTATAATAAATTGCAAAAAAACTTCTACGAGTAACTCCGTGGGCTCCAATTTTTTTTGCAGAGAGATCGCCTGCTACGTACGAGATAGAGCATCTTGCTCTATATTACACGTAACGGAGTAGGCAGGGGGAACCTGGGAACCTAGTGTTAAGACACTTCGTTTCCCCACCTTTTTGGAGGCAATGCGTGTTAATTTTACCAGAGTGAGAAAATAGAAATATGAACCTACGACCTGTCGCGCTTACAGTCGCAAGCTTGTGCCCCTGCGCCACGACTGACCTCGAAAAACTTATTCAACAAGGTAAAATATGGTCCGCTATAACCCACGTAATGTAAAAGGCCAACGAGTATCAGCAATACCTATACAAATATTTGGGCCCCAGTGTAATTCAATCATGCTTTACTTTTCTATTTTTCGTTCAATTTTTTACCAGCTTTTTTCAGCTTTCATATAAAATTGAATTGTTTATATTATATTGCCTTTCTTCATTAATTGGATCCTTAAGTGGCGGTAAACGTGACGATTCTGAGTTCAATTCTCACTCGGGGATATGAATAATTTTCAAATCCTCGATCTGATGTTAAAGCGCGGCGTTGAATTCCGCGACTCGCGAAAAATGGGAAACGTAGTGAATTTTAACATTAGATTCCGAACCCTGCTGTATGCGGTATACAGCGTGTAAGCAACAAGAGTAGGAACTAAACGCCGCAAATAATTATACTAATATCATAAATACAAAGAAATGAAAATATAAATCTAAATAAATATTTCATTTTCGTGTGGGGATCGAACCCACAACCAGTCGATTTTACAATCACACTTAGTGCCCCTGCGCCTACAACGACTGGCGCCTCACTACTAATAGTACCAATAATACAATCAAATATTATTATTATAATACAAAATACAAAAAAATTCTAATCGTAAACGACCGGCTTTCTAATAGACAGGAAGTAAGGAAGGAAAGCATTTGGAACATTTCCTATATTTAATGGACGAGCTCTGTCATATCGATGGGTTATTGTTGTGTTAATGTACCTTAATGTGGTAAGCGTCGTTATGCAGTGTCCTAGATATATATAGAAAGAGTTATGATTTAGCCTTCACCTTATTATATATTTACCTGTAAATATTACATTCGTTATAGGCTATTCTTTTTTTATAAATTTCGCGTTTTGTCTCGATATAAATCGAGACAAAACGCGAAATTGAGATCCGCGACTCATCACGCAATTCTTCCAAATTTAGGTGGAAAGTGGGAAACAGACTATCTTAACACTAGGTTCCCAGGTTTTTTCTGCCTACTCTTTTATGTCGCGAAATTGAAAAAAATATTACATATTGTAATTTCTAGATAACAATATATAATATATTTTTTAACATAAAATCTATATATTTTTTGTAGCTTCACATTGTATTTTGCATTAAGTATGCAGAGAGAATTTATTGTTAAGACAATTCAATTTCGATTTCGTGAGTGGTGGAACCTAACGCCGCACTGTCTTGTTATCAGAGCGAGGAAATGAAAATTATCGAACCCACAACCGTCACGTTCAGTCTGCTGCTGTGGCCACAAAAGCCTTATGGAATTGGACTCATAGAATATTCACCTTAAAAGAGGAAACCTAAAGCAATAGATTCTGGCCAAGCATAAGCTAGTAACTAAACAACGTATCCACGTCTAACTGACCTATCTAATTAAGAGTATGAAGGGATCAATTTAATAAATCGTGAGTCATACCACGAGTGTTCCGAGAAGGGTACGTTGTATGTATACTTAATAATACTTAACTCTGGGTATTACTAATGGTCTAAATATGAGTGGAGTTAATGGTATAACTACTTGAGAAATTATTGATTTAGAATGTAATGTAAATATATTACATTCTAAGGTATAACAATTTTTTTTAGGTATTAAATTTATTGATTAGGACCGTATTGGCGCAGTGGGACAGTGTCTCACTGTAATTGCGATGGATTGTTATGTTATCAAGACAAATTGTGATGTTTAATTCCGCAACTAAATATGCAATATATCGAAAATTTAATGGTGCATGGGGAACACTATAAGGCAGGGGAATGACGTCATAAGGCTAAAAAATAAAAATATTTTTTAATTTTAAACTTATTATATTGATTTAATTTTATTATAGGATTCTCTATTATCCGTAGAGAACCTAGTAAACTTAACTCTATCTTTCTCCACTCTCCGATCACATGCAGACATTGCTTTGAGATGGCCCAACTTCAAAGCAAATATGAAGAAAATATTTTAACTATACACTTAAGGGTGTATCAAAAATTTTTTTTTGTGCCCGAAACAGTACGGAAAGTTACTAAAATCAATATATTTGATTATCATAGGATTAAATTAAATATGATTTTTTTCTAAATATTACTGTACTGTAATATATATGTACTCGTACAGCTGAAAAGAACGTCGTATCTTAAATATTATTATTTTTTCGAGTGGAAATCGAACCCACGACGATCGCATTTAGCGCTAATAGCAGCCAGACGCCGCCCCACTCTGCCACGACGGCCTCTAAAATATCTAGTACATATTATGTAAAATATTCGAGACCTATCAAGATGTCTTCCCAGAAGAACAACGACGTGACAAGTTAATCCGGACGAGGGTCTCAACAAATGTGTCAACTATATTAATTTCTTATCATATTTGCCGGAAAAGACGATTAAGCCTGAGCTATTTTGAACTTAATTTTGATATATTTTTAGTTATAAACTTCGCTGACTGGTTAATATTAGTCATCGCCCGTAACTTTAATTTGCGTGGACTTTATGACGAGAAATGGAAAATCCCATTTTGTCCCGTTCCCGTGGGAATTTAGAAAAATCCAGCTACAGTGCCCCTTACACTCCGTAATTTATGAACATACTAAAATGCCAAGCTTCAATATTCTACTTCTCTATCTCTTCTAAACACTTTTCGAAGTTAAGCAGCTCTGTTTCTCAGTCACGCAGTAACAGAAGATTTTATACTTAAGCGTTTTTATTTAAAAAAAGAAGAAATCTATTAATTTAATTCGTAGCATGAAATCAAGGACTATTAATGAATGCCAGAATTATAATTTTTTTATCTCTCTTATAACAAGGATAGGAAGCGAGAACTTAGAGATATCTGTCTCGATCTCTCTCTTTTTGCATTCCTAGTTTATTATCCATTGAAATCACTTACCAAACTTTGGACTAAACGAAGGAAATATTACTAAAAAATATTATCTCTAAAGTGAATTGTACCTATAAACACCGCATGTAGTTGAAATATTCGCATCTCTACCTATACGGTTTCGCATAAAATTCATTTTCCAATATTTATCAAGGCGTAGGTAGTGCCACGCGACTCCAAATTTCTCTCTAGGGTTTTTTTTTATTGTCCTTGCTTTAGTAACACGGCGGCAGACACAGACAAACGCACGGCGTTAAGTTCCGCCCACTCATCATGCAATATCTTTCAATATCTAAAATGATCCGGAAAGTAAGGAACGAAATGTCTTACCTCTGGGTTCCCTCTGTCTTCTGCAATCAGAACCCAGCCTGAAGCTAAAAATACTAACTTTTACGATAGAAATATATTTAAAAAAGTGTTCATACACAATAATATATTGATACCGTAGCTCTATAGTCGTATGTAGCGACGGGAACGTACTGTAGGTGCCAACTCTACAAAACACCTGTTGCTCTGGATTTATACTGTACCTTAATTGAATTGGGACTCTACTTTGTACTGTTTGTTTCACGCTTCATTTAATACTTGTTGGTTTTTAACTTAGTAGAAAGAATATATTGATGGGTTTTACACTCGTATATTTCTATACAATAGTTTTAGAATTTAATTTAAGATTGACTGAGTAAAACGACTTAAATTGACGCACTAAATCATTTCTTATATGTATATATGTTAGATAACGCGTACTATGTTATTCTATAGCAGGATAGGCACAGGAAACATGACAATTAGGTGTTAAGAAACTCCGGTTCCCATTAAGACACTTCGGTTCCTCACTTTCCGCCGAATTCTTGAGACATTGCCTGTTAAGCGGTGGAATTACTAACTAGGAAAGCTAATGATTGTCTTACATTTAGTGTTATTTATATTTTAAAATAGTACCTGTTGAGGTTCTTGCCGGCTCTTCCTAGCAGAACTACCTTCCGAGACAGTTGTAGTTTCCTGTAGGAATTACATTAAAACTTATCAATATATAGGTCAAGAGAACGTCATGAGGTAATAATTCTTATTTATAAATAATTATTTTTTTATAGCTAGGAATAAGAAAAATATTAGAGATCATATCATCATCCCGCATATGGCAAGGTAAGAACATTGTGTTAAGACACTCCATTCTCCACAAATTCTTCGAGTCGAACCGTAATCGAACCCACAACCATCGCGATTATAATCAGACGTTGTACTATTGCGCTGCGATGATCTCAAGCTATTTATTTTTAAATTCCTCAAGGCCAGATTCTTGCATAAGTATTAAAAAAGAATTCACTAATAAATAATAAAAAATTATAATACAAAGATGACCTTGGGCAACGTATATATACATACATAAAAACATACTCTCGTCTCAGCGTCTACAAACTATAAATTTGGTATAAAAGTAGCAAATTGGCGCGAATCAGGATTCAACCGCTCCCTAAGGGCGTGTTTCTTTGCCTATTTCACCAGACATTTGATGGCGGACGCAGACTAAAGACAGGGTCATATATTGTTATAAACAGTACCCCTTAAGCTGAATCTCTTTAGAAGATTTCCCTTACGCTTAAAATATGTGTATACTGATATAAAAAAAATCGTATTTTAAATTTTTCCTAATTTACATTGTAAAAATGGTATATTAATATTAATCTTACATGGATTAAATGTAAAATTTTAATAAAAGATAAAACTAGCCTCCAAAATTGTTTGCAAGGACTATAAAACGTAAAATGTAAAATTCAGATTTTCCATTTTCAAAAAATTGGAATTTCAAAAAAATCTCTCTTAATACTCCCCTCACACTCCCTCCCTCTCCTTGAGCGTGCAGGCTGCATATCCAATTTTAATTTTCGAAAAAGTTTCCAGTGGTTAAGGCTATTTTACTACATATTTACCTTACATTTAAGGCTTAATATAAAGAATTCTAATATAATTTTAACAAAACTTAATAATTTGATAGTTAAAGCCATGAATTATTGTAGATATATAAAATAATTTTAAAACAAAAAAAAACCGTTAGTTCTAAATTTGGTATTTTTTTTTGGCAAAGTAAAACGTACTTTGATTTATTATTTATCACTTCACTTAATTTTTGCTTAACAAAAGCAAAAAATATTAAATTTCTTTAAACAATATATAAAATAAAACATAATTTTTTATAATTTTGAACTCACAAAAAAATCATCAAAATCGGGTTCACCCAGTCAAAAGTTCTTAGGTAACAAACAAAAAAAAATAAAATAAAGGTACAGTCGAATTGATAATCTCCTTTTCTTACAGAAGTCGGTTAAAAAATCTCCTCTTCCAATTTCCTCTTTCTACTCTACTAAATGCGGGATACAACGTGAAGATGAAAGAAAAAAGTATACAGTCTCATGCGTACTCTACTCCACTACCCTCATACGACGTAGTAGCGTAATACGAGCACCAGACATAAACAAATTCATATCTATAAGCAATAAAACAGCGAGATCCGGTTTGCAAAACAGAATGTTTCACGTGACTTCTTTCGTAGAATTTCATCAAATAATCCTTTAGGAAAGAATTTTCACAAACTTTTGATTACTTTTTCAAGTTTTCAAGCTTCATTTAAGTTTATATTAAAATATACATGCTAAAGAAATACTTGGTAGCGAGATGCCTTTGTTGTGCAGTGGTGAGTATAATTTTAAATTCGATGGTTGTAGATTTGATTCTCATTCGAAAATATCTTTACATTTCAATTTTTATTTTTCAGGGTAGTAGAGAGAGTCTAGTGCTGAGACATTCCACTGCCCACTTTCCGCAGGATTCTGGAGACACTGTTGAGTGGCGGAACTCAACACTGCTGTTTGTCTTTACAAATGAGCGAAAAAGAATTGAATTCTAATTTTAATTTTTTACTTGTGACGCAGGGGTACAACGTCGACAACGCGTAAGCGTGGCAATTGTGAGTTTGATTTTTTGTATCAAAAAGTTGTAAAAGATAAGTTGGGCCACTCAATACATGCTGCCCCGAAAATCGGGCGATGCATGTAAATAGAGCACCTTAATACTGGGTTCCCTCTGGTTACCCCGCCATTATTTTTAATTTTACTACATAATATTATTTGAGAAATCACATACACATATACATACGAATGATACATTATAAAAAAAATCGTCTTCCGACAATCCAAAGTGGCTTTAGCGCGCACATTCAATTTCGTTTTTTTGATTAAATTCTTTGCAGCTACCCTCGGGACTGCCCCCGCCTCGTAATACTTTGTGGATTTCACCTTTGAATTATGCTGGAATAAAATATCCGTGGTCTTTGATAGGTGGTGAATGAGCGGCGCAATCAGAGCGCTATTATTAGCTGGCGGCCTGACGCGTTATATTTTGGGTAGAGTCAAATTTTCGAAATTTGATCTCCGTAGTGAGATTTTTAATACGTTATCTATAAAAATATATTTTATATTTGCATTAAAGAGGCCAGTCAGTGTGACTGTAAAGACGGCTGGTTGCGAGTTCAATTCCCACTCGAGGAAACGAAATATTTATTTACGTTTATATTTTCATTTCTCTCTCTCTCTGGTTCTCAGGCTCTGGCTTCAGGCTCTGGTGTCGAGGCAAAGCGTGGCACTGAGCTCCACCACTCAGCACGCAATGCCTGCAGAATTCGGCGGAAAGTGAGGAACAGAGTGTCTTAACACGGAGTTCCATTTGCCTACCCTGCTGTGAGCGGGATACAGCGTGAAGCTGATTTGATTTTTATATTTGTATTGATTGTTAAAGCATCGAACTCACCAGGCGGAATCCCCAAATCTTTAAATAGAATAAAAGTGTTCCTACATAGTGACTTATAGTTACAAAATTTAATTGATATGGGAGTTTTAAAATTATTCCTTTTTTTAAATCTAACAAAGTATTTTCTTTGTGTATCATAAAATAATGAATTTAAATGTGGCACTGCCTGTTTGGTCAAATAGAAATAGCTATACCAACTAATACGTTCGTTGAATTTGCCTTAAGCTATACTAATACACTAAGATCCCAGGGCCTCCAGACCTACGTCACTTTAGCAAAGTTGAAATTTTGAGGACTAATAGTCTAATATGTAGTTAAGACAGTATGTGTACTCACTAAGTTGAAAGTGGGGCCCTTTTAGAGGTAGCTCCAAATAAAGGTACATCTCAGTCTGGGAGGATGATCGGATTAGTCTGGATACTTATATCTTTATAAAATTATGTAATATATAAAGTTTTAAGTTTCATAGATAACATAAAGAAATAATTTAATTAAATAATATATTAAGACGATTTCAGTCTACTTTTTTTTATTTCCTTTGAAAAAATCTCAATGAAAAGAAAATGTAAAAATTTTAAACTTCTTGCAAAGTAAAT
>DWQW01002223.1:0-28088 GCA_018249695.1 Heliconius erato demophoon
TTATGAAAGAGCCAAATGACACATTTTTTTAAAATGAATATTTTATTGCTTTTTTATTGTATTTAAAGCTTATTTTGTATGAAATTATCTAGTTTAATAAATGAATAATAATTTGAGAGAAAAAAAAACTTAATTTCTTTAAATAAAAGTATATTTTTTTGCTTCGTTTAGTAAACTGGCTCTTTCATGCCACCTCTCCCCTAATTGAGTCCATTTTGACCCGGTGGGACGAGCGTGGAACTAACTATAAATGCGAATGTTATAGGTTGGATTTCCACTCAGGGGTTCCACCACTCAATGAGCAATATTTTGAGATAAAACGCAAATTGAAAAATGTTGTGTCTCAGTACTACGCTATTATCTAACCAGCTATTATCGGGACTCGGGAGAAATCTGAAAATAAAATTGAATAAATAAATGTATCTACTTTTTTATTATAATCTTTGTTTCGCATATAATGCGAAAAGCAGAACTTAGTGTTAAGATATACCGTTCCTCGCTTCCCGTCCGATGAACGGCACAGACAGCTTTAAAAATAAATATTAATAAACTGTATTTTGCAATTTTATTCAATTAGATGAAGAAAGTGTATTAAAATTTTATTATGAGTTTTATTATTTTCCTAAATGGGATTTATACTCATCGTGAAATCATAGTGATCCAGTGGCCTTTGACAAACACGATGGTTTCCGAGTAAAGATTGGACATATTAATTTACCATTGCGGCTGCGCCCGCTTGAACTACGCTATTATTAATTAATTAATTTGAATTAATTTTGTGTTCTAACAACATTGTTATTTTAAGACAATACGTTTCAGGTAATTCAATAAAAAAATAGCAATTTTGTCAAATTAAATACTTTAAATATATATCACTTTTTTATTTATAAGGGCATTAAAATAAGAGAAAGACCAAAAATTTGGATTTTCCCGTTTACCTTTCATGTACAGACAGTAATTAGTTACATTTTTATTATATTTATTATATAATTAACAACATTGATTTTCAGTGATGTCTCTCAATATGTGAAAAATATTAAATTTCCTCTGCCTACTCTGCCATATGCGATATAAAATGACAAAGGCGCGAAAATAAAAAAAAAACAAACCATAGCCGTTAAAGTGTTATTCCACTCTTAGGAAGGAAAAATACTTAACCTATGGAAAACCTATGGAAATTTGAATCAATCGGGATTTGAACCCGCACCTCTTGGACGGCTTCTAATAGGATTCGGCTTAAATCAATTTACTATGCTAAATTTTTATACTTTTTTTTATAAAATACAAATAATACTTTACTGATTTCCTCTTTCGTAAGGCAATCTTCGTGACCAAGTTGCTTTATTACAAGATGTATTTATAATATATAAATTCGAACATTAAACATTCACGACTTATTGTACAACTATAGTTGAGCAAACCTTATTCCACACCTTATTTTATATAATCAAGGAAAGATGAATGTCTGTTTTTAGGTTAAAAGCGAGTAAGTTAGAAAGAGGCTGTCGTAGCATCAATATTAGAGCGAATCGCGGTGTTGAGATCCGCCACTTAACATGGAATGTCTCGATCTGATGTATGTTAAAGCTCGGTTTCCACTGCGAAAGAGAAACGTGCGGGTAACGATTAAGCAGAACGGATTACTTTTAAATAAAATATGTTTTTTCATTTCCACTATGAAAAAGTTTTGTATTTTGTTACTTTACTGCGTTCCGCTCCCTAGAATTCAGCGAGTTTATTTTAACTCTTTCTGCTGTCTCGTTTATTTTCACCAAACTATTTGTTAGTGGAAATACAGTTTACTTTTGCGAGTTTAATTTAGTCCTTATTTGGACCATTCTGCTGGCGGAAACCGAGGTTAACATTGGGTATATATTCTCCTCATGCAGAAGGCAGAAGCCTACCCTGCTACACGGGAAAAGGCGTGAAGCTAAAGAAATTAAACAAAATTGACTCCATCATGACTCAGTTGTGAAGTTTGACTTTTCACGCAATGATTTTGAGTTCTAATTATTGTTATACGTAATATTTTAGTCTTGCTAAACAAATGTAGAATTGCACTTACCTAATTTATATGAAATGTCTCTAAATATTACGAAAAGTGGACTCCTTTTGCTTGATGCGTAATAAAAATTAAATTATATTTCTTTAACACTAAACAGAATGTACGAGATATGCAAGAGAACGGTATCATTGTGAGTTGATGTAAATGTAATTAAAGGATAATTAACATATTTAATGTAGTTATTATTATTCGCTTTATGTCTGGAATGAATTGTTGATAATATGAAAAAAATATAGTGTACATACCTATTGAGGCCAGTCGTGGCGCAGGGGCACAAAGTGTAACTGTAAAACCGACTGGTTGTGGGTTCGATCCCCACTCGAGGAGATGAAATATTTACTTAAATTTATATTTCCACTTCTTTGCTCTGGTGTCCAGGACAAGCGCGGTGTTGAGTTCTGCCACTCAATACGCAATGCCTCCAGAATTCGGCAGAAAGTGCGGAACGGAGTGTCTTAACACTAGGTTCCGTGTCTACCCTGCAGTGTGCGGGATACAGCGTGAAGCTGATTTATTTATTTATGAAAAAATATAGTTTATATAACTAAAAATCTGTACCAATATTATAATACCAACGTATTTGTTTGGTTGTATGTGCTAATCTCAGGAACTATTGGTTTGAATTGGAATAATATATTTTTGATAAATAGTAGTAGTTCTTGTACCGAGGAATTATTACCTACAGTTTGTTAATCGTTTTGATTAAGCCCGCTGTTCCGAGTTACGTTAGGAACATAGAATTTGTCATGTGTGTTAATTATTTAATTTGGATTCTTGCTGAATTCCGCATATAGCATAGTAGCCAGAGGGAAATTTGCCAACGAACCACAAAATTTTCGAGATATTGCGTGTTGAGCGATGGAACTCAACGCCGCGCTTTGTCTTGTTGTTACCTAAATGACGCACAGGTGCGGCTAAATCTGATAAGTTTTAAAGACATAATAAATAATTATTAAATACAATAATTCCAGGGCCTCGACGCCGGTTGGTTGAGGTCTTACAGTTGGAAATGTCAGCCCGTTGATTTCTCCTCATCGCCTGAAGCTCTAAGGGTAAATATTTTATATCATTTACTTATAAATATATATGTAAAATAATATGAAATTGGTTAAATTCATTATTTACCGGTAGTTAATATTTAGTTTATTTTATTATAAAAGCTGTAATCTATTTAGATGATTATGAAATAATTACTTCACTTAATAAAATGCAGTTATTTTTTTACTTTATTACTTCTCTCGTAAGCAAATTATAGTTATAGATATGTTGTCTATGAGGATCTAATAGATTACAGGTTCGAATCCGTAATGAGGTTATATGTTTGTTGCTGGGATATAGTTTCAGTTTTGACTAGTGGACATTGGACATTCATATTATTATATAAATAAATAGAATATTACAGATTTATAACGTGATGTTAATAAAAAAATGTTTCTGTACTCTTATTCGAAAATACAAACCGAACATTAATTTATAATATTATTAAAGTATAACAATATCTTCCCAACAGGTAGCAAGGGGTGTTTACATATATTTCTTAGCAAAAATATCAGAACTACTCGACACGATATTCTTTGTGATAAGGAAGAAGGAGAGACAGATCACTTTCCTCCATATGTACCACCACACAGTGATGCCCATGATATCATGGGGTGCCACCAAGTATTATCCAGGGGGTCATGGGACGTTAATCGGAGTTATAAACTCATTTGTACATATAATTATGTATACATACTATATGTTTTCGGCAATGGGACCGCAATATCAAAGATTTTTGTTTTGGAAACGACATATTACTACGTTACAAATGGTAAGCTGCTTATTAATATTTTTACAGTGTTTGATTTTCTTTCAATTTTTGAATGGAACTTGTTATACATCACTCTGCTCTATATTTTTAGTTAATTTTGAGTTTTTGCTTAGTGTTAAGTGGTACAACACTAGATGGCATTTTAGATGTGATGATATTTATGAATTCAATTTTTTTTTTCACTCGGGAGAATGAAATATTCAATATTGTCATTTTCCTCGCTCTGGTAATGAAGCAAAGCGCGCCGTTGAGTTCCGCTACTCAATAAGCAATGTCTCCAAAATTCAGCGGAAAGTGGGGAACGGGGTATCTTAAGGTTAGGTTTCCATGTTTTCTTTGCATACTTATTTGCTGTTTACCCTGCTATGTATAAAATAAATAATTAAATTAACACAGAAACAGTACGTATATAAATAAAAATTATATATTATATTGATTGCTTTATTCATTATTATGAACGCTTATTTGTATACAAAAAAACAATCACTTTAAAGTTTTATGTTCCCCCGTCATGTGTTATCGCATGCTTACATAAAACAGTAAAGTAAAGTAGTGAAAGTCAAAAATGAAAGAAAATTGCGTCAAAAATATAACAATTAACAACCAACATCAAATAAACCGACGTACAGCTCAAATTCGAAATTATTCACTAAATGTTCTGATTATGATCTTTATGTTGGTACCTTTACAAAATTATATAATTTTGGAAACTCTAAAGACTATATAAAAATTATGTTAAAATATTATTTACACCACCGTGGTACTGTAGGACAGTTGACAAACAGTGATGTTTTTGGGTTCAATTTCCGTATGAGGAAATTATTATAATGAAAAGTATCAGTAGTATGTTTCGCTATTTGGGTATAAAATGATGATACTGAATTCTGCTAAATGTGCAAAACAATTGTTATTTGAAGATAAAATATATAACAAAATATACAAATGTACTAAAGTTATATCTAATATCCAGTTATATATATACATAGGTATATATAGTTGAAGCCGTTGTGGGGAATAAATACAGAATGTGAATGTAAAAGCGACGGCTGTGGGTTCGAGCTCCACTGGTAGAATGAATTATTTTCATTTCCTCCCTCTAATAAGAAATCAAAGCACAACGTTGAGATGACCACTCAACAGGCAATGTCTTGAAAATTGAGCGGAAAGCGGAAAAGTAAATTTAAGACATTGCGTATTTAGTGGTGGAACCCAACGCTGCGCTTTGTCTAACCAAAAAGAGAAAACATTTATAGGTAACTATAATCTCCCCGATTTGGGATCGAACTTACAAATGCTACTATGACACACTAAAAGTTGATTAATGCTGTACTAATAAACATTAAAATTTCCAGCTCCAGTTCTGCATCGCATTCATCCACTCCTCCCAACTTCTGTTTTATGATTGCGGCTATCCACGCTGGTCGGTAGTATTCACTCTACCTAACTCCATCTTCTTCTATTATCTCTTCTACGACTTCTATTACAAGGCGTACGGCAAACCAGGAGATAAGAAGAAGACAGTCAAACAAAAAGAAGAGAACTGCCTTCACGAGAAAACATCCAACGGAATCGCGAATGGACTTAAAACGGAAAACGGAAAAGTAAACGGTGTTCTTAACGCCGGGAAGAAGATTGATTAAAATTGGAGCATAATCTATATGATATTTGTAAATATTGTTTAGAAATTTATATTATACTTGCGGGTATTTAAAAAAAACCCGCCAGTATTTAATGAGATATGAAAGAATTGATGACACCAAAAAATAGAAATTATTGAATCTATAAATATGAGTATATTGGGAAAGCACATTAGAAAGTTTATAAGTAATTACTATATCCAATACATAAATCAAGACATCACATACAGACGTAGTGGATTCGATTCCTACTCGGGGGAATGATAAAATGTATTTGAAAATTAATACTGTTCTTTTTAATTGTTACTAAAATTGTTGAATAGGAATCTTAACATGCACTCGTTCATTGCATTTATATAAAAAGAACGGATTACATTAAAATCATAATAAGTATGATTAAATAGCAAAAAACTATAGTTACTGGTGTTATAACATACTCGTATACCATAGCTTGGGAGTTTTAATTATATTTCTTACCATTTTTTATAAATTCCATGATCTAATGGCAGAAGAAGAATGAAGGGTATTTAGGTATTTCTTAAGGTAAAAATAAATTTTCGAAGATACCGTTCATTCGGCGTAACTTGGCGCAACTTAATTTTTTTTAAATCACGTTAAATATTCTGTTGGTGTGGAATAACATTTGTGAAAAGATCAGCTTCAGCTTCACGTTATATCCCGCACACAGCAGGGTAGGCAGAGGGAACCTAGTGTTAAGACACTCTGTTCCCCACTTTCATAGTTTCTGAAAATAATTTTAAAAAAATTCAAATACGTCATTGTTGCACCAAATGAGCGATGTATGAAAACGAAAGAAACATAAATGTATATAAAATATATTTCTATGTGCTTACTTATAAAATATTCGAGTCACACTTTGGTTACCAATTAAAATTAGATTCAATATTTTTTTTTTGTATGAAAACTTTTCAAGTAAAATTTTTGGTCAAAGCCAAAAATCTAAAATAGTCTAAAAAATAGATTAAGATTTTTTTATTCCAGCTTAAAAATTCTACATTTTTATTGTAGATGTTGAATAAAATTTTGTATATAATTAAGTTTAAGATAAGTTTAGTGGTTTTTGCTCAAATATAGCATTCTGTTTAAAGTACATACATACATTTATTAACAATTCTTATAGGACGCTAATAAATAACCGATAATGTTTTAAGTGTATAGATAGTTAAAATAGGAAATTTATGTTTTCCCTTCCTTCTCAAAAAGAAAAGAAATTTAAAGTTTATATCTTTTCGAACAATTCTATTTTATCAACATTTTAATTTGTTTTTACAATGTTGTTTGTCAGATGTATAAATATTGGATATCATTTAAAATTTTGAAATGAAATTTGAAAATGTCACGGCAAATTATGAAATTTTGAAAAAAAATATATAGACAAAATTTCATAAAATATAAAAAAGTTAAAATTTGAAAATGACATAAAATGTGCTTGATAATAATATAAATACAACTGTGCTTCCATTTATTTGGATCTAAACATAAAGTGAACCATATTCTTTTTTAAATTGTTAGCTAATAATTAATTATCTGTGTTGACTTTAGAAGTAAAAGAATATAAGCAATCAATTATTCTGTCAATTAAAATTTTTAAATAAATTTAAATATATGTATTATGTAACCAGGAACTACTTTGGTGAAAAAAATAATCATTACGTATATACAATGTAATTAATATACATGTACTCTGCTTGGCAATAATTATAATATTATTAGAAAAATTTTTTTTTCAATAATTTACCTAATTAGAATAAATTTTTTTGAACATTTTTAAAGTGTTATTTCACACTTAGGAAAAAAAATATTTATTTAGAAAACGTATAACAATTCGAACGTAGCGGGACTCGAACCCGCGTCTCCCGGAAACCGACCAGGCGCTCTAACCACTCTCTGACTCTGAACGTATGGCTCAGTGGTCAGAGCGCCTGATCGGTTTCCAGGAGAACCGAATTCGAGTCCCGCTACGTTCAAATTTTTATACGTTTTCTAAATAAGTATTTTAGAATAAATATATTGATACATCAATGGTTTTGATTGAATGTTTGTAGATCTATATGGAAATAACAGTGTCGATTCATCTTCAATAAAGTAATGTTTTTAAAATCGAAAAAAGTGAGAACAAAGTTAAAATACTAAGTTCTCTTTACATGGATGAGAAATTGATAATTAAACCTAAAAATACTGACATTCTTATACACCTTTAAATTAATGATCGTGTATTTGTATATCTACTCTCTAGGAAGCTGTTACAAATTTTAGTTTTGTTTCCTTTTCGGAAAATTATGAGGGTAATAATGGAAAATAAACAAAATGCACTTGTTTTTTTTAGTCAAAAGTAAATGATAGTTTAATGGATTTTTTTATAGATATGAATGTAGCAAAAGTATTGATTTAGTCTTCCAAATGACATTTAATCAAAATATGTACTGCATTTCCCAAATTATAAAAGTATTTAATATATGATTTTTTTTACAGAAAACTTGTCTTCAATGACTTTTTCATTAATAAGATAATTGTTGTTTTATTTAATATTTAAAATCAATTGTATTGACAGAATTTTTTTTTATAATACTCTTCGTACTATTCTATAGTTGATTTAATTGTAGACGCTATATAATAAATATACAAATGTTATTGTAATACGTGATTGGGTTTGTATATTATACATTCTAACAATGTGATTGGTGTTTTTTGTAAACCCTTGACCTTTTGATATATGGAGGTATTGACGTCTTAGTGACACTTAATTAGAAAATTTAATCAATTTTACCAGTATAATATACGTATGTATGTGTAGCTGCCGTACCACTACACGAGTGTGCGATTGAAATCGCGACAGTTGTGGGTTCGATTCCCACTTTAGAGAAATAAATATTTAATATTTTTGTTTCTTCGTTGTACCACTCAACAAGGACGATGATGGGGCTTAATGGGAACGGAGAATCGTAAAATTAGGATCCTGGGTTGCCGGTATATAACCGGCCGGTTATAAATATATATTTCAGATCAGAATTTTTTTTTAAGGACAATGAATATAGGGAGATTTAAAATAACTTAGTATACGTATTCGTTATATGTTCAATATGTTAACTCTGTGATTACATTAAGTGTTGAGTGATGGAACTACACACCGCGCCTCCTCTTCCAAGAACAAGGAAATGAAAATTCGTCGTTATTAAAAGATTAATTATTTTAATTCTCTTGTTGCGAAATAAAGATATTTCGCAACAACGAAATGAAATCGTTAATTCGTTGCGAAATATCTTTATTATACGGTCTGGAAGTGTCAGCAACACCTTAAATGAACCCACAGTTTTAACTATTCTATAAATGCCTAATACAATTTTAAATAATCCATAAAATGAAAAAGTAGTTTTTTCAAACAAAATAAATAATAAATTTATTGTTGTAATATAAAACGCAATTTGCCAAGAAGAACGCGCGCACACATAGACCTATCAAAGGGAAACCGCCTCATTCCGTATTCGAGTCGTAGGTATTGGCGACAAAGTTTCGCTTTCGTTTCGCTACACACTATGCCTTGAAAACTTGTGATAAATGGGAATGGTCCCTCTGCCTACGGCTGTGGTATGCGGGATACATTGAGAAGCTACAAAAAATTGTAAAACCAAGTGTCAAGGCAAAGAACTTAACTGCCATATCATAAAATGAAGCTGAAAAAAAAATGCGATATGCGACAGCCACAAAGACCTGACCTTCCGGCAGAAGAGGCATTCCGAGAACGGAATATCTGAGCACTAGGTTTTATTTAACTACGTTGCTAAGCCAGAAAAAGTCAAGTTTAAAATATTTTATACTTTTTTTATACACACCTGCAGCCCTTCTAGTGTTACACGAGGTCGTGGGCTGCGGTGATCACTCACCATCAGGTGACCAGAGGGATCGTTTGCCTTGTCTTTTGCGTAAAAAAATATGCAATGTGTAATCTTTTTTTTTGTTTCCAAAGATTGCATATAAAACCTATTGATCAATCTAACTTTGACCCGTGTTATTGAACTAAACAACTGAACAATAGTGATCGTCGCTCCCAAGCCATTGTTCGAAAGGGTCAATGATAATATAATTACTTACTGTAATCTATCATTAATTGTTTTTTATTTTTAAATAATAATTACGCATTAATAGTTAGGGATTTTTCAATCATTAAATTCTTCTTTATCTGGATAAAGTCATTAAACTTTTATCATTATTATTATGGTTGAGGCTGTCGTGGCGCAGGGGCACAAGTCTGCGATTGTAAATACGACGGTTGTGAGTACGATTACCACTCGGGGGACTGATATATTTCATATTTTCATTTTCTTCGCTCTGGAACCGAGGCAAAGCGTAGCGTCACTTAACACGCAATAGGTATCTCAAATACTTAGCGGAGAGTGGAGAACGGTAATCTTGATAGAAATGAAATTTCTTAGCACTAAATTCCCAAGTTACCTCTGCCTGATACAGCGTGAAGCTAAAAAAACCACAATTAGACCGTCATAGTACAGTGGTAGAGGTGATAATGGTTCTAGGATTGACACTAAACGCGGTTTTGTTGAATAATTTTAAGCTATTTAAGTCCCATTTCTCGGAAAGGTCCGTCGTTGAGTTCTGCCAATAAAATTTTTAAAAATCTGTCAGTATTTAAACACTTAAGAAGTCACTCAGCATGTTCACTCTGTCTATTATTCTGCAGTATTAAAAATAAACTTTTACAATTTTTTTTATTATTATCATCTCATCTTTAGTTATTAGTATTATGTAATTAGGTGGAGTTTAAATGAATTTCATGGATATATAAATTATATTCCGTATTTTGTAAGTAGCTCTGTCAGCGTGACGTACACGAACCGTGTTACTATGTAGATGTTGAGTTTTATACAGCTGTTACTTTTTATTTAATAAGTAAACTCGAGGAATTAAGATATTTGTATTTCAACGCGTTTTTTTAAATCCGGTTACTCCGTCATCTGCTTGACGCCTGAATTCGAGACATGGCGTGTTATGTGGTGGAACTTAGCGCCGAACTTATCTTGTCACAAGCGTGTGGTTGTAAACGCGAAAGTTGTGGGTTCGGTCTCTGCTCGGGGAGTGTATTATCTGAAAGTGGGGTCAGTGTGTATTAATAATACGTTCCAGGGAGAACGTGGGCGGGGACCCACGTTGTTATATGTGGGATACAGCGTGAAGCTAAAAAAAATAAAATAAATAATGCCTATACTTTATCTAAATAAATGAAATTATTTTGAGACTAAAGAGGTGTTGCTAAAATTTAAAAAGTTGAAGAATCTACTGTCATTATTTTAATTACTATAATATTTTATTTTCCGCTGAAAATTTTACCATCTTGTTTAAATATACGTAACTACTTTTTGTGAGGCAACTTTATAAGAATGTTTCTACATAAGATGGTAACAAGAAACCTTTCCATTTTTCACGTCTTTGAACAGGCAAAGAAAATATTTTGCTTATATTTTCTACAAGAACACTTTTCCTTTGAATAGGATGCATTCTTTATTTAAAAATAAAGCAAAATAACTAGAGGCCGTAGTGGCGCAGCGGGGACAGCGTCTCATTGTTAACACGACGGTTATGGGTTTGACCCCTCTTGTGGGAATATTTTTTTTTCTTCTTTGCTCTGGTAGCAGAATAGATCGTGGCGTTGAGCTCCGCTACTCAACACGCAATGTCTCGCAAACAGGATGGAACATATGAAATGGATTATCTTTAAACTAGGTTTTCTACTACAGCGTGCAGGCAATAAGACTGCGAAATTATTCAGTTGTTTTACTCAACAACAATTTTGTTCTACAGCTCCACGCTGTATTCAGCATAGCTCCGCTTTTCGTCCGACTTTGAGTCATTTCGTTTTAAGTGACGGAGTTCAACTCCGCGCGTTGCCTTACAAGAAGGAAGAATCTTAAATAATCAATACATAAAAATGAAAAAGAATTAATAAAAGAAAAACAATTTAATTTTTTAACCGGACCTTTATTTATATTTATTACATTTTAGCATATGCTTATCTTTTTATTTTGCATGTTAAAAAACATAATTTTTTATTCTTACATAAATATTTATAAATAATTTTATTGCGTAAATAAATATAAAATATTATTTAAATGAAGTTTTTTAAGTGTAATCAGATTATTTTGTAAATATGAATACAAAAAGACACATTTAAACACATCTCTCATGTTTTTACGATATTTTTTTGTAAAAAAATGTGCAAGCTGACAAAAATTTAAAAAAAAAATAAAAATTAAAAATTATAAAAATACAAAATGTTAATAAATATGTCACTTTAGATAAATTATCCTCTTCCGATTTTTTTCTTAATAAATTAAATCTCTCTATGCATTATTTTTGCATTTATTTGGATATGATTGGATGATTGGATGGGGTCGCAGGTTCGATTATCGTTTATAGTGGTTTATGTTCGTAAGCCTTAAAAAGATTGATTGTTACTGACTCGTAAAATAAAAAAAATGAAGAAGTTCTTATATTTAACGTATAAACACATATAGATATTGTTAAAATGATCTTATAAGGGACTTTATTTATTCTTGTAAAGGAGTGGGGTGGGCCCTGACCACCAGTCTTGCCCTATTCCTACGCTCAGGACTGGATTTCAAACTTGCAACCACTGTATATTAAAGTAGATATTTGGACTAATATGTGCATACATAATATCTAATAAGTATATACAGAACTAAATTTTAAACTACTTCCTAGTATGATTTTTTCTACATAATTTAAGAATTACCACTAAATTATACAAACTATTCAAGCTTCTTTCTCAATTTTAGTTTTGATATCACCATTGGCTTTGCTTTTGTTCTTTCTTTGTATGTAGCTTTGTCTGTAGAAGTGTAAGAAGAGTATTAAGAAGAAAAATGTATTGCATCCTATGAAAGTAGCTACTCCTCTTGAAGGTGGACATTCAGTACGGTTGACTGCTATTGTGTAATGTATTATAACGCATACGAATTGCACCTGTAACAAGAAAAACAATATTTATTAGGTAATGCATAAATATGTATCTATTTTTACATCTATAGTGAGACGATCATGATACAGTGTGAAAGCGGCTGTTAATTTATGGGCTTAGTTTTTGCTTTGGTTATTGAATACATATACTTAATTATTTTCATTTATTTTGCTAAGATAAATCGCGGCGTTGAGCTCTGTGACTTAATAGACAATGTTCCGAGTTAAAGTGTGAAGAACAGATTGTATTAACTAAAAAATCCCTTCTCTATGTTGGTTGGTGATTGGTACTAGCCCTGTCTTGTGTTTTTTAATTTCCCGCTGTATCTCGCATACGTTAGGCAGAGGGAACATGGTAGCCAATTGTTAAGATATTGCATTTTTATTAAGTTTATCACTTCCTGTACGCATTTTTCATAGCAATTCTGCAGACATTACGTGTTGACGGAACTCAATGCTTTGCCCCGTTAGCAGAGTGACTTAATTTTCTTGAAATGGGAATCGAACCCACAGTCTATCGCGTCACAGTCACAGCCATGGTCCTGAGCCATGACTGGCCTATTTTTATGTCATTTAACAAAGTGTTTAGAATAGGTAAAAAAGGTGTACAGCGCGGAGTGTCTTACCACTAGATTGTCTATGCCTATCAAAAAAATAGAACAAACTCGAGGACAAATAATTTATTTCTTAACATGTTAATATCAAATATTAACATTCACATCTTATGTGAAGCAATAACTTGCGTTTTACGTTTTTATATAGAAAAAACAGAAATAAAAAAAAAATGTGACTACAGAATTGTTATTTCAGTAAGTTACATTTAGTACGTAGCGTAAATAATATCATTAAAATGGCTTAAGTATAGTAAAATATGTATTAAACTTATACAATTCAGAGGTCATTGTATTGACAAAATATTCAAAATATATGCTAAAAAATACAAAAAATAAAATAAAAACCATTTGTAGTCAGAATGACTAGTGCGATTTTGGTTTGACCGAACGAAATGGAATATTCTGCATAAATTTATGTAAATATACAAAAAATAAGCCAAATTTAAATCTACGATGTTTTCAGGAACTATTTTATATTGTTACGTTTTTCTTCACTTATCGTGGATTTATACGAACATTGCGTGTTAAATGGTTGAGCCCTCGCCTTTTATTTAAGCCCCGACGTAAAAAGAGGGGTGTTATACGTTTCACCTGTCTGTCTGTGACACCGTAGGTCGTGAATTAATTAACCGATTTGAATGATGTGGCTTTTTTAATCGAAAGGTCAGTCGTGGCGCAGCAGCACGAAGTGTGATTGTAAAACCGACTGGTTGTGGGTTCGATCCCCACTCGAAGATGACATATTTACTTAATATTTCCATTTTTTCGCTCTGGTGTCGAGATTAAGCGCGGCGTTGAGTTTTGCTACTCAACACGCAATGCCTCCAGAATTCAGCAGAAAGTGGGGAATGGAGTGTCTTAACATTAGGTTCCCTCTGCCTACCCTGCTGTGGGCGGGATACAGCGTGAAGCTGATTTTATTTTTTTTTATCGAGAGCCTTGTTCATCGCAGTGGTGCTTAGCTTTGTTTTATGAAAATCGGATTAGGACTTTTAGAGCTGCAAGCTGAGATAGCTATTTTTTAAATTTTTGTTATACTCGAGAATTTGAAATATATTTTTTCCTGAGGCAGGTTTGAACGTATTACTATTGTTTTCATATGTTTGCATAAATTATAACAATAATAACGTAGTATAGTTGTTGTATGCTTGTCGTGAGTAATTAGTGATCGTATAAAAACAAAATTTTAAGCTACATATAACATTTTTAATAGTTATAAACGTCTTTAAGAAAATAAAATAGGTTAGGCTTTATAAAAAATATATTTTGAGTTTTATTATAATAAAACTTATAAAAGTATTATTAATATATTAAATGTAAATGAAAAATGTCTTTTTCCGAGAATTATTCGATCGGACGTCGGTGTATATTCTCTATCTTTTTATCATTCTAAATATTTTTTTATATAGCTACAGCGTTGACTCAATCAGCATATAGCAGGACCTAACCTATTGCAGAGGGAACCAATTTATAAAACACTCTGTTTTCCTTTTTTTGGTAGAACCCAACGCAACTCTGTTGTCTTGTTGGTAGAGCGAGAAAAAGAAAATAATTAACTTCTTCGAGTGGAAGTCTAGTAGAGTATACAGTAAATCAGCTGCGTCATGACGACCTACAGTAAGTTAATAAAATAAATATCACAGTGACCTATATATACCAATACGTTGCTAAGGCGACGAGTATTTCCGTCCTATAGTTAAAATAAATGTGAAAGCTTAAAAAACAGAAATTGGGAGATTTTACCATATTTATACCATAATAAATATAACAAATACTATAAACAATTGTATTAAGTCACACGTTTCCATGGCAACACGTACAATACGCCAATTCGTTCTCTAGTACTATATATTGTTTTGTGGTTTTTGGATATTTTATGTGCATAAAAAAACCGATCAAATTCGAGTTGTATACCGAGTCGTATATCAAGGGTTCAGTACCAATTTCAAGATGGTATATCAACGGGAAGTATAATTTATAAACATTGACAAACTTAAATTTGCGAACGTTTGCATGCATTATGCATGAAATTAACTACAGGTATTAGTTTGCAATCTTTTTTTTTTATAAAATAGATATAATTTTTCATTTTTCGGATTTTTTCAAAGTAAAAAAATTGTAAGTTGGTTCTTAATTCTTGCCAAATTTAATGACTTTATCATTTTTACCTTTTGAAGTGCGGAACCTCAAATAAGAACATTTTTAAACATATTTAATTACAAAATTACTTACCAATTGGAATTTCGTCATATACTTCTTCCAAAATATATATTTAGCCATTGATGGTCCGAAAGCTGATAATCCATAATAGGTATACATGAAAACGTGAACCAAGGAGTTCAGGAAACCAATGAAGACCAGAGTCTCTGATGGCCAGTACTTCAAATACGCCCACGTTCCTATCATCATGATGGAGTGGTGATAGAGATGTAAGAACGTCACTTGGTTATATTTTTTTCTTAGAACAAAGAATACTGTATCAATCAATTCAGTAACTTTAGCAGCGAAATATAACCAAATGGAAAATAATATCTGAAAAATACAAAAAATATGTTATTTATAAATTAAAAAATCAGTTTCACGCTGTATTCCACACACAGCAGGGTATGCAGAACCTATTGTTAAAATACTCCGTTCCCCATTTTCAACCAAGCGCGAGTAAGGTAAGGAGAAATGAAAATATTACATAATTAATTCCCAAATATATAATATGTTTTTTTTATAAAATATTATTTTGCTCTTATAATGGATTATAATTGAGGCCAGTCGTGGCGCAGGGGCACAAAGTGTGACTATAAAACCGACTGGTTGTCGGTTCGATCCCCACTCGAGGAGATGAAATATTTACTTAAATTTATATTTCCATTTCTTGCCTTTGGTGTCGAGGCAAAGCGCAACGTTGAGTTCCACCACTCAACACGCGATGCCTACAGAATTCGTTAGAAAGTGGGGAACGGAGTGTCTTAACACTAGATTCTCTCTGCCTACAATAGGGTTATTGTGTTCGGGATACAGCGTGAAGCTGATTTTTTATTATAGATTGACTGAAATTGATTTAACTAATCATCATAGTTGTAGGTTTTATCTTCTCTTAGAGTTATCTATGTAAACCACATTGTAAAGTATTTTAGATCTTTTGATTTAGTTTATACGATCTTACTTCTGGTCACAAAATAAGTTCAACAGACTATCTAGAATAAACATTTATAAAATAAATATATAATTACCTGACTTCTTTCATTTTCATTCTCGATATTACATTCTTTTGGTGCTAAGCCTCTAGTTGATAAGTGTGTGACATACTGGAACGAAAAAGTGAGTTAACATAACAATAATATAAAATCACATGTTCAGTTAAAGACAGAGGCACGCTGTGTGCGATTTATAGCAGGATAGCAGGCAGAGGGAACTTGGGAACCTAATATTAAGATATTCCTTTTAAGATAATTTCGTTCCCCACTTTTATGTTCTGGAGGCATTACGCGTTGAATGGCGGAACTCAATGCTCCACTTTGCCTCGTTACCAAAGCAGAACGACTAAATGAAAATAATTAATATTTCTTTCCCCCAAGTGGGAATCGAACCCACAAGGTGTCGCGTTTACGGCCTCATGCTTGTTGCCTCTGCGCATTTAATGTTTGATAATGATCAATGAGTATTTAAATAATAATAGTAGTCTATTATTATTTTAATAATACAGTTTTACGTTTTTTCTTATTGGTGAAACTAAATGCTGCGCTTTATCTATTTTTCATTGCCCTAGGATCGAATCCACAACCATCGCAGCCTTTGACCCACTGCGCCACGACCTGCTTCTCCTCCTCTATTACTTAGATAATACAATTAAATATATTTTTCACTTACTCTTATCACCATGTAGGCGGAAATTACAACTTGAAATGCATTGTATAAAACCAGTCCACCTGTTAATTTATAAGGTTCTCTCTTGACCATGAGAGCTGGTCCAATTTTCAATACAAATAATAAATATAAAGCTAGTATCATTAGTATAGGTCCTGGCGTGGCCATGAGAGGTAGAGAGTTGATTTCTTCATCTGAAACAAAAGATAAAACAAATAATCTCTATAAGACAGTAAAAATATTTTGTCTGTATATTTAGTAATTTTGACTGAAATGGATAGAGGGGCATTTAAAAAGAATAATAGAAAGCAAAAAGACTTTTTTTTTAATTTCTTGTTTGTCTGTCTGTCTATACGTATGGTCACATTTTTATCTGAAAATACAGAACCAATTTACTTGAAGTTTCACCAATTGCTTTGTTTTAACTCAACTTAACAATTAAAATTTGTTTCATCAAAATCGGTTCATTAAAAAAAGTTATCGTCATTTGAATGAACTCAAGGCATTAGTTTGCCTGCGAATGTTATATGCTATATAACTATAACGTGTGAGCATATAATATAACCTACATGCCAATTGTTACTTTTGTAGGATTAAATAATGATATTAAAAATGTACACAAAATCCTATTGTATGTGATTCCGTTGTAACTAAGAATAAAATATATTTGATGATCAATTAAAGATTTTGTAAAATAACCATTCTTGTAAGGAAGGTATCATTAACATACATAAAAATCTAAGTAACAACATAAGCTTTTCTCAAGTTGAACAATTTTAATATTAAATAGCTCAACTTAAATTAGTTTAAATATAAGCGGATAGCGTTTCAATATGAACTGTTAAAATTATTTTTTCTTTATACAGAGTGTAACTCGAACGAGGGATCAACTGGGTAATCTATGGGTAGGGGACCTCAATATCTAATAATTTCACTCCCTTGTAATATGTTTAGCGATTTTTAGTGGTTCAGATATCAGGGAATTTGTGATTTTTGGTAAAAATCGGATTCTTGAACAAAATTGGTGAATACTATCCGACTTTTGAGTCTGCGTTCGTTATTTTATTCCTCAATAAAGCGGCCTTTTGTATCAAGCAACAACTAAAAACTATCGATCTGTAAATCTTAGAAATAAGATAGAAAAAAAATTTAGGGCTATAGTGAAAAAAAGTACTAGTATTTTTTTCCACAAGTAATTTTAAGAACTACTAGTATTGTTGAATACTAGCTAAAAATGTCAAAGGGCTTGACATGTTAAATGTACTTGAGTCATGAGAAAGTAAAAAAGTTGTATTCTTATTTCGAGAATTGACTATAATTAAATAGATTTCTTTAGGTATTAATCGAATTGTTTGCATTTTTCACCAGTCAACTATAGTTGTTGTAACAATTTTTGTACTGTATAAATATTTTGATATTGTAAAGCTATACTAGCATAAGACGTGGATTGGATAATGCACTTGTCCAAGTTACATAACTTCAAATAGATCTGAATTATTCATATAAATAAATCTATTTTTATATGAATTATTAATTTGATATTTTTTCATAAGTAGTTTTAAGATAGGATTTTTGAGAGATATATGTATATATGTATGTTTGTATGTGTGTATGTAAGTAAAATTTTTATTACCTCATATCTACAGAATTGCGGAACGGATTTGCATAATTAAGGTATCGTTAATAGCATTTTTCGTCTTAGCAGCCAAATTGTTTTTAAATAAGTGACGTTAAAAAAATAAACATGGCGGCGATGCAGTGCCATTGGACTTAGTGCATTTGTTTTTCGAATACTACTACATGGGTATCAAGATAAAGACAAGATACAAGGATTTTAAAAAAGATAAATTATAATTATCCTTACCATTACACTAATTCAAAAAATAATACGACTGCATAAAATTAAAAAGAAAAAACAAGCCCTAATTCATTAATATTTTAGCAGTCGGGACCTATAATTCTTCAAATCGATTAAATTCTTATAAGGAGCCTCGTATAAATTAAATTGGTTCTGACTGTTAATTCTAATGAACTATTGTCTTTTTATGTAAATTAAAAAAGCACAAAACTACCTACCTATCTACAGGTAACTCTTATGTTTATTGAAATGTTTTGTGAACATTATTAAAATGGAAACAATTTTCCTTATGACATGATCATTTAAATGAAATAAAAAATATAATGAAATATGTTATAAGAAACATTTTATGGAACTAAATAAAAATAATTTAGCTTCACGCTGTATCCCGCGCACAGCAGGGTAGGCAGAGGGAAACCAGTGTTAAGACACTCCGTTCCCCACTTTCTGCCGAATTCTGGAGGCATTGCGTGTTGATTGGCAGAACTCGTCGCCGCGCTTCATCTCGACACCAGAGCGAACAAATGGAAATATAAATTTAAGTAAATATTTTATCTCCTCCAGTGGGGATCGAACCCACAACCAGTCGATTTTACAGTCACACCTCGTGCCGCTGCGCCACGACTGGCCTCTATATAAATAATTATTGAAGTAAAATTGTTAATAAGGATTTATCTTATTTAAGTATTACTCTACTCGTTCTCTTACCAAATTCATAACCATTGCAAACAAGTGCTCCGATGAATTATAGTCAAAGGAACACTTATTTTCCACATTTCAACTTTGGCTTAAGTTTTCAATTATTTTTAATAGTCAATTAGAATTTCTTACCATACTGAACAACGTTTGCTAAGGCGGCTTTTCATTTTTTTTTATAATTTAGCTGGACTTGTTCATCACATAATATAGATTTCAAATTAAATTTTAATCGAATATATCTACGCTGTACCACTTTTTTACTTAAAGCGGCATTTTATATTTTTTTATAGTTTAGTTATTAAGCAGAAATTTCAGATTTTCAATTTTTTTGTAATTGAAAAATGTCTATCAAATTAAACATACAGCCATATTAAGTAACAATAAGCTTTGTGGATATTTTTAACCGATTTAAAAAAGGGCTTATCATTTTTACCAAATTATTATTAGAACGTGCAACATCACAACACCTATCCTTGATCTGGCCTTTTACATACATTACGGTCCACTTATTCGGTATTGTATAGAATAACTATGCACAGTAAATAATATTTAATACATTATCGACAAGATGTAGATATTTTATACAATATCTAGGCATTGTACATAATACCGGATTATTCACCGGTAGTACATATATTTAAATCCAACAATTATTATTCTCAAAGTAAATTATAAAAGCCTTAATATTGATCAAAAAAAGGTCCTTATATATTTTATTACGACACCAGCGTTATTATAAATATATTGCTGTTCAGCGTAATATCAAAACATTTTAATTATTTCACACCAGCAACTTTTTGTATAATTAATAGTATATATGTAATATATAGTAGGAAGTTCAGTACCAGACAAAATTACTAGAAAAACTAATGACGCCACAGCGTCGCAGTTGAATGTTATATATTAAAAAAAATAGTCAAGTGCTAGTCGGACTCTCACGAGGGATCCGTATCAATTTGACGATTTAATTTCAACCGGAAATCCAATTTATAAATATTAGCAAACATATTTTTTATACAATAAACTATTAACTTACAACTCACCTATCATTTTTCATATTTTTTTTCTATATTCGTACTATAAGTTGTCATTTCTTGTCAATTATAAACAAATAAAACATCAGTACAATATGTGAGTATAATAAACGATAGAAAAAAGAAGTTTCTACTATATCCTGCATAGCCAGTCCTCCGGATGGGGTACGCAGGGTAGGAAGAGGCAAGTTAGTGTTAAAACAATCAAATCAATTTTCGAGACATGCTGCGTTTTGCGTGTGTTTATATTAATTTATATGTTTTTTTAATATATTTTTTTCATGTAAACCAAGACTTAGGTATCTATATATTTAATTACTTTTATAATTTTTATTTATTTTCTATTGAAAAACAATTTTATTTGGGAAATAAAATAAATGATGCCAATTAGCAATTTCAATGATAGTTTAATTCGACGTAAAAATATATCGTGTTTTTATATTCGTAATTATACATATATAAATAAGTTTTTTTTAAGTTTTTATGAAGTTGACGTTTTATTTACACAAACTATTAAGATTGACTTGGTTAGTCAATCAATTTAAGATTGACTTGGTTAGTCAATCAATTTAAGATTGACTTGGTTAGTTTCCTTGAGTGTATTAATCTTTGTAACTACTGATATGAATAGATTTTTTTTGTGATGGATAATCCAATTACAGGGAAAAGCTATAAGCTATTTTTTTAACTTCACGCTATATCCCGCACTTAGAAGGGAATAAAGGGAACCTGGGAAGCTAATGTTAAGACACTTCGTTTCCATTCCGTCACTTCCGTCCCTCATTTTTCGAAATTCTGGAGTCTCTCGTTTTTCTTGTCACCAGAGCAAAAAAAGGAAAATATTTAATATTTAATTCCTCTGAATGAGAATCGAACCAACAACCGTTGCGTTCACAGTTGCACCATAGAGCTCCTGCGCCTCGACGGCCTCATAAGCTATATTACATCTCTAACCATTTCCATGTACACTACTTACACCTAGTCAGAGTTATCATGGAACGTGACCGAGTGTCATGCATAAATGTTAGTTACTACCGTTTAACAACACGGGCGAAACTGAAGTTAAAATTAGACTAGTAGTTAAATTAAAAAAAAAATAGACTAGAAGTTAAAATAAATCGGCTTCACGCTGTATCCCGTACAAAGCAGGGTAGGTAGAGGAAACCTAGTCTTAAGACATTTCGTTCTCAACTTTCCGCCGAATTCTGCAGGCATTACGTGTTAAGTGGCAGAACTCAACGACGGTCTTTGAAGGTAAAATCTTTTTCTAGTTTTGATATTACTTAAAATTAAAAAAAAAAACATTTTTTTAAATATTCAAAATTTATTTAAAAAAACTAAAGGCTTGTAGCAAAGATGTTATTAGAAGATTCGTTTGTTTACGTTTAGTGACAATGCGCTATATTTTAACGACATAAACATCACACGGTAATTTTTAAACAATACTCAACTAATATTTATTTAAAATTGATATTAATTAACATAATGTAGCTAAGTTAACAGTATTCTTTAAATAGTGTTTTAGCGATAGCTTGTTAGTATTTTTTGTATTATATCACTTATGAACAGTGGCCATGTGGAGAACGGAGTATGCTAACACTAGATTTGGTCCGTTTGTCCTGCGGTAAATTGTGATAAAAAAACCCACGTAAATTTATTAATCAAATAAATCAAAACATATAACATGTTTTTTTTTTCAATATTTAGATAGATTTTTTAAAATCAATAATAATGTATTAATATTGCAAAGCTATGATATAATCACATCGAATAACTCATTCTACATAGTACAGAAGGGCATATCTTGTGATTTGATCATAAATTACTATGTTGTTTCAACAATGTATATAGACTTTAGTAACATAGTCTTTAATGTGAAAACTTTACAAAACTAGTGTCATTTGTCATAGATGAAAATAGACTAGCCGTATCTTATCTTATACAATATTTTTTTAGTATCACGCTGTATCCTGCACGTAGCAGAGTAAGCAGAGGGAACCTGAAACCTAGTGTGAAGACACTCCATTTCTCTCAACGTTCTACTTTGTCTCGTGACCAGAGCGAAGAAATGAAAATATAAAATATTTAATTCCCTCGAAAATATTAAGTCCTTAATAAAAGTGTGAATCAAACCTACAACCGTCGTGTTTACAGTCGCATGCTGTCTCTGCGCCACGAGGGCCACGTAAAAATACTCATGAGAAAAAAAAAGTAAGTCGTAGATTCATTGAGCAGTATTTGTGTTCAAGGCACGCTCCGAATAAGAAAGAACAAGTAGAAATATATATGAAATTTATAAATTATTTTTAAGAATATTTGCTTGATTCGAGGCCAGATGTGCAAAAGCGTGCGAATGTAAGCACGACAGATCGTGGGTTCGATTATCACAAGAGGAAGTGAAATATTTTAATATGAAAATATTAAAATATTCATATATAAATATTTCCTCAATAAAAACATCTTACTTACTTTACTCATGGACGTTTTTCAGTTAATCGTAAAAAGTCAGAACAGGTTTGAATAAAAAATCAAAACTAATCTTTTATAGTATAGCTTTGCAATTTTTATTATCTCAACGTTAAAATAAACATTATTATTTAGTAAATACAAATAAAAGTTGCGAAAAGGTGCAAATTTTTGTATTTGCTTAGTAATTACTATATGTGGCTGTTAAAACATCTAAGCACACTAAAATTTTAACTTGGCTCTGTCTATCTATGGACTCTATTAATTTATTATCTGTAATCGTTACAAAAATTGTAATACTATTGTTAGGTACTAATACAGTTACGAGTAAAATAAAAATGAATAAAATATGTCAATATTGATAAATATATACTAATTTCTCGACTGCAAAGGGTTTTGTTGATCTTAGAAATCGAAAATGTAATGTTTGTTTGGGTATATGTGCTAATCTCAGGAACTACTGGTTCGAATTGATTCGCAGGGTAAGAAGGCTTAATAGTTATTCGTTTTGATTTAACCATCTATATCTGCGTTCAGAGGTAGGTACCTCGGACACTATGAATGAGTTATATGTTATACAAAACTTAGTTATTTCCATTTAACCACAGAGAAGGAATCCGTACGTAAAAGATAAATGTAAACTATATTAATAAATTTTCTAATAAACTATTTCTAAATATTTTTAACATTTTTAAAGTGTTATTCCACACTTGGGAAAGAAAAATACTTATTTAGAAAACGTATAAAAATTTGAACGCAAATCTCCCTACAGAGATGCTAACAACATAAATAAGTCGTAACAAGCGTATAAAAATTTCGACGTAGCTTGGCGAGAACGCATGGCTTAGTGGTCAGAGCGCCTGGTCGGTTTCTAGAAGGCGCGGGTTCGAGTCCTGCTGCGTTCAAATTTTTATACGTTTTCTAAATAAGTATATTTCTAAATAACTGTTAATGGATAAAGAAAAAGTAATACTCACATTTGCTCAAATTTAAATCCCATACAGGAAACCGTAGTCCAATATCGCTCGACATTGTGTACTCCAACTAGAAGAAAATATATTTTTTTAAAATAAATTTCACAAATTTTTTTACACTACCTCCCAACCTGACACTATAGAACTGACTTAGTGATCAACTTTAGTGACCAATAAAGTTTAATAGTGATTTAATACAAGATTAATTAGTAAATCACCAGAAGTAGTTAGATTACGATGTGATTTAACGTAATGTTGTATAAATTATTGATTTGCGCAATATTTTTTGGGTTCGGTTATACAAATTTAGGTTCCTTCACGTAGTAAGCTATATTTTTTTTTGTTTGGAAAGTTGGACATAAGTAAACAACTATTCAGACATCGTTTTCTTTACTTTCGAATCTATTGTTTTTGCACTAGAATGGTGAAAATGAAATAGTTTCAATATCATCATTTCTCCAAGTAGACATCGAACCCACAACCATTGCGTTTACAATCAGACATTGTGCCAACGAAACGAAAGGCTTGTTACATACTAATTACTAATTTGAAAAGTGTCACGACGACTAATTGAATTACCTGTGTTATTCCTATAAAGCTTAATTCAATTATCGTAGTGGAATATTCTCAAGTTAAAGGTTAATTATAGATAATAATAATATAAAATTGTGGACGTCATTGCCTAGCGGCACAGTGTCTGACTTGAAACGCGTAGGTTATGAGTTCGATCGACAATCGGGGGAATTAATTTATTTAATTTCCTCGCTCTGGTAAAAAAAACAAAGTGCTGGATTGAGGTCCATCACTTAACATGAAGTATCCAGAAAAGTTAGAGGAAGATAAGGTACAGTCTCTACATAGAAGATAAATAAATAAGAAAATTGGAGGCATCATTCAATGCAAGGGAACCCAAAACAATGAAAATTTCAAAACTGTTGTGTGTTTGTCTGTGCGTTTGTGTACGCTAATCTCAGAAATCGCTTAATAGCCTTAAATGTAATTTTTACTGTCAAATATATTTTGGCAAACTTGCTTAGACAATTAATATTTGTTATTTGAATTATAAAAAAATACATCATTATAAATTATTTAGTTTAAGTTAAATTTACTACACGAAAGTGTTTTATTCAATTTAGCCACGTTTAATTTTAAATATATAGAGTTTTTAAAACGATAAAGCTATTTTAATCTAAGCTATTTAGAGATTATTAAATAAATAATCTTGTGGTTCAAGCGGGCGACACCGCTAGTGGGTTGCTAGCTTATAATATTTCTATTCATGGACCTATTCATTTCCGAGTAAGCAAATTAAATAATTAAATATCAGTCAGTGTAATGACATGGAGTTTTTCTAAGAAACTTTGTTTACGGACATGTACATGTAGTTTATAGTTTGATTAAACGTAATGGTTGTGAGTTTTTTGGTTCCTTCTGCCTGCCATGGTATATCGCCATGGTAGGCAGTAGGAACCACATGTTAACACCATTTTCCCCGTATTTCACCCTATTACAAGATATATCGTGTTGAGTGGCGCAACTCACCGCCGCACGCTTAGAGTAGCTAACCTCGTTACCCTGAGTGGGGGAGATTGAACCCACATCTATTAATGGCACTGCCACGATAGCTTTGATTTTATATTCACAATTCTCGTTTCTCAGGTCTGGATAAGCAATGTGCGGAGTTAGGTTCCGCAAAGCAATGTTTTTAAATATACTCTGACACTAATTAATGCTTCTACTTGAGAATAAAATAAAGTGTAAACTCGTTCAAGGTTACGATATATAGCAAATGTCACGATGTATAGCAAATTATTACATAAATTATTCTACTGACGATATTGATTGAGAAATAGATACGTACATATATTAACAGGAAATGTAAACTAAATTATGTAATTGTAAATGTGAATAGCCTCTTGGTGTTATTGGAATATAACTTAACACTAGGTTCCCTCTGCCTACTCTGTTTTGCGAGTGCTCTCTACAGAGCCATAAAAATATATAATACTATCCGCGTTTTCGCTCGCCTGCTTGAAATATACGAACTTTTATTTAATATTATTTAAGTGTATTTTGGGAGAGTTGTTTAGTTATCTTAGTACGGTTCTATACTGATTACACTTAATAATTTTTTTAATCTTTTTAGCTAGCAAAAAATATCTATGAAATGCAAGTAAAAGTTTCATAAAAAACGGTCTAGCTATTTTTATGGATTTTTGTCAATCCTGTCTCTATAGGGTAAAAAATGGAGAAGGAAATTAAATTATATCTTTTAGGGTATCGCTAGGGCGAAAACGTATGGTTTAGTGGTCAGAGCGCCTGGTCGGTTTCCAGGAGGAGCGGGTTCGAGTCCGGCTACGTTAAAATTTTTATACGTTTTCTAAATAAGTATTTTTCTTTCCTAAGTGTGGAATAACACTTTAACAAATTTTAACGATTTTCAGTTCAAAAGAGATATATTATTTCTGATGTTCAAATTACTATTATGTCAGATCCTAGCGGGACAGTAGAAACATGTAAATCAAAACGCTATTATTTTGTAAAGTTGAATGTAATTAGCATTTTTTATATTTTCATTTCATCGCTCGGGGAACGAGGCAAAGCGCGGCGTTAAGTTTCGCCACTAAACACGCAATGCCCCCAGAATTAAGCCGCAATTGGCGATGAAATTTTCAACACTAGGTTCGCACGCTTTTGCTATTACGCTACGGTGCGACGGCGATATAAATGGTGAAGCTAAAATAATGTTTTTTGTATCGTTAAATATATATGTTTATTATAAATATATTAAATACCATACGAATATTAATTTCATAAGCTTAGATATAAACAAGGTCAATAAAAACGTACATAAACATCAATTTACATAATAACAAATTGTCGATGTTTTTACAAGTTAACAATATGATTTTGTTACTCAATTATATTATAATGATTAATTTTATTATTAACTAGTGGGCGCGTGCGGCTTCGCCCGCTTATTTGCACCTTTAGGGGTGCATTCTAAGAAAGCCAAGAAACACGTGTTCAATAAAATATTTATAACAGTCTGAATTTAAATTTATATACAAATCGATGGCTATATAAACTTTCAACCCCTTGTTTGAAAGGGGGTGAATTCTAAGAAACCTTGGAACACGTGTTCAATGAAATATTTGTAAAAGTCTGAATTACAAATTTTATAAAAATCACAATACATACAACCTTCAACCCCTATTTCATCCCTTTAGGGTTAAAATTTTTCAAAATCTCTTCTTAGTGGATGTCCAGATTATGAAAATAAACATCTGTCCAAATTTCACGTTTCTACGCACAGCGGAATTTGGCTTAACACTAGGTACTAAGTGCATTAGCACTTCCATCTGCCTACGTTTCTGTGTGCGGGATACAGCGTGAAACTAATTTATAATATGTAATTTGTACAAGTATACATATAATCTACTAAATCGTTCTTTGATCAATCTCTTTATTCACACAATTTGATTTTAATTTATACATCTGTAGAGGAAGTCGTCGATTTAATTAGAAAAAGAAAAATAATTTAAATATATAAACTTCTTTTTTTATTTAGGTAAGTTGGGTTCCGCTACTCTACACGCTATGTCTAGAATTAGGGTGACTTGACACTAGGTTTTATTTGCTATTCTCGTATGCGTGATAAAGCGTGAAGCTTTTTCCCGCTCAGAAAATGTTACGTTTCACTATCGAACACGAAATATTTTTATAATAAACGAAAATTTGAGAACAGAGAAATACATTACTAAATTCATTCTTTCATTTTAATATATTATTTTTTATTTGAAATTTAATGAACATGATAGTCTTAGATATGGCCTTTGACTGGCTTAAAATATAAGCTAAAAACGTAATTTAACTTTGACTTTGAATAGAAAAGTTATTTTATTGAATATATTCGGCGAAGGTAATGATGATTAGTGGCGCAGCGGCACGAGGTGTGACTGTAAAACCGACTGGTTGTGGGTTCGATCCCCACTCGAGGAAATGAAATATTTACTTAAATTTATATTTCCATTTCTTCGCTCTGGTGTCGAGGTTAAGCGC
>DWQW01002224.1:0-28085 GCA_018249695.1 Heliconius erato demophoon
ATTCAACACAGAGATAAAGAACGATCTTGAAAGAAATATCAAGTAAATACAAAGATTTTTTGGTTGGTTCGTTCATATAATATATGTAACTAATTTAAAAACTGTACAGGAGTTAATATGCAATTAAATATCAAATATCAACAATGTTCGTATTTTTTATTTAAAACAATCAAAAAATCTTTGACGATAATGTCGTAAAAAAAATCATATTAGAAGTCATTATAGTTGTCAATCGATTGTGTTTATTAAATCAGTAATCATGTATTTTAAGCGGGCGAAGCCGTGGGCGAGCCGCTAGTAATTAATAAAGTATAATAATTTAAACAAACATAACTTCTAACCTACTATATTCTACAATGAGAATGCATTTAAAAGGACTAAAATAATAATATAAGTGAAACCTAATTAATCGCGGCAACAAAATCAAAATGGAAAGGGCCGGACAGTAATAAGCGGATAGAAATGAGTAAATAATAATTTTGCTAATAGCATTATAGAGACAATACATTACGTTCATAATGTGTAGGGTAACCACGATTTTATTTTTGCTAAAAATATTATATGAATTTTAGATTACCTTCAAACAGTGGGCCTTATATGGAGAAGTGAGCAGAAAGAATTCAGAATGAAGACTGTTCTCCTCCTGAGACCTGTTCTCCTCTTTCAGTATCATTTCATGGTATGGCATGTAGTGTCGAAACTTGAATTCTAAAGGCTTAGAATTCAAAGGGTACACTAAACTATAACGAATAGCATTGTCGTCTAATTCGCACTAAGCCACGATGATTCTCAAGAATAACAAGAAATTATTAATATTCTTCACGTGTTGTATAAATTCCTAACAATTATGTATGTGTTTACAACGAATTCCGTATATAGATTACGAGTACGTTTATAGTACAGATACATATATACATACAAACATGTTAGTCACCGATTATGTATGTGTCATACAGAAGTTACTTCTGTCAATTTTTTTCTCATATTCGCGCTGTATCGAACCTTTCGGGTTTATAGTCACACTTGCCCTTGCACCACTGATTTATATAATTTAAATAAAGTTTTCATATTATTAAAATAATAATTATGCGTTTAAATTAGAATTGCATATAGTTGATAATTGTACTATACTCTATTTTATATTTATACTATACAGCAGAAAAGTTTGTTTCGTTGACCGCGCTAATCTCAGGAACTGGTACAAAATGTAATTGAAAAAATATATTTGCTTTACATAGTCTATAGATTATATTACATCACTTAGGAAAGATAAATTCTTATTTAGAAAACGTGGGTGGTTTCCAAGAGGCGCGGGTTCGAGTCCCGCTACGTTCAAACTTTTATAAGTTTTCTAAATAAGTATTTATCTTTCCTAAGTGTGGAAAACCACTTTATAAATGTTAAGATCACATCACGTTAATCGTTAATTTAATCCACTGTATTCGCATTCAAAGTTACCTAGAACCTTTAGAATGTGACAAACAATTATTAATTATTTACATTAAAAACTAGTATTCAGCTTCACGCTGTATCCCGCACACTGCAGTTTAGGAAGAGGGAACCTAGTGTTAAGACACTCCGTTCCCCACTTTCTGCCGAATTCTGGAGGCATTGCGTGTTGAGTGGCAGAACTCAACGCCGCATTAAAAACTAGTACTTGCATAAAATTTAAATTACAAAATGAAAACTCTATATATAGACTTCGATTTGAATCGACAATCATCGTTTAAAATCGATCACCTTAACTAACTACAGCTTTAAAAGCGGTAACATTTAATTATTTAAAATAAAATATAAAAAGATCAAACCCAGTATTGGATAAAAGGATTTATATTTTATGCTTCAAATTTTAAAAGCCTGGTGGCTGTAATAAAGCTTCGGCTTTTTGAATGACAATATACGGGACCGCCCACGGTACATCCGGTGACGATACACCGCGAGTTCAGCCTGGACCGGTATAAGCATAGACTTAATTACTTAATTCAGTTATATATATTTATATAGAATAGAATGAATGTATAATATGTATATTTTAAACTTAAATTAGATCAGCTTTACGCTGTATCCCGCACACAGCAGGGTAGGCAGATGGAACCTAGTGCTAAGACACTCCTTTCCCCACTTTCTACCGAATTCTGGAGACATTGCGTGTTGAGTGGCAGAACTCAACGCCGCGCTTGTCCTCGACACCAGAGCGAAGAAATGGAAATATAAATTTAATTTAATTCATTACTTAATTCAATTATATATATTTATATAAAATAGAATGAATCTATAATATGTATATTTTAATCTATTTTATTATGATGAGTGTACTTTTTGTAGGGTAGGTGAAAACTATTTTGTTTATGTGAAAATATTTAATGATAATATTTGTACCTGATTATTTTTCATATTTTAAATGAACATCTTATATCCGATTATACCAGATTAAGAAACAGCTTCGCTCTGTATCCCGCACACAGCAGGATAGGCAGAGAGAACCTAGTGTTAAGACACTCCGTTCCCCACTTTCTGCAGAATTCTGGAGACATTGCGTGTTAAGTGGCAGAACTCAACGCCGCGCTTTTTGAGACCGGCCTAAGAGTTTCATTTAATATGAAGATATATGCTTGTAAGTTAATAAATGAAAAAAAACTTGACAATGATATGAAATATCTAGTATGTAAATTATAGTTCTGTTATATAAATACAAATTAAATTTACAATTGGCTCATTCGAATTTTGTAGCCTCAAATAAAAATTAATAAATTCCCACATGCTGGATTCGAATACACGACTGCTTCAATAAATAAAAATATTTTTTTTAGCCCTACCTATTAACATAGATCTATAAAAACTTTTTCTTTTATGTATCTTCTTCTTCCAAAAAATAAAAAAAAAATATATAATAAACCGTTATCAAGCTTTCAAATGACAGCTTTAAGCTTTGAAAAAAAAACATTTATAAAATCTATAATCAAAGCTTATAATGAATACAAATTGGCTACATCATTTAATTATCATCCCAGTCTAATACGGTTCGGCCATCAAAAACCGATAAAACCGTACAAACGAGAAAGAATTTGTAGGCTCTTCTATTATAATTATTACGATTCAAGACAGTCACCTATGCATATAGATGACTTTTTATAAAGAAACACAATCTACCTATTTACGTATTACGTCGTGGTGCAGTGGTACATGCGTGTGACTGTTAATACTACGGTTCTGGGTTCGATTGCCATAAAAAGCACGGCGTTGAGTTCCACCACTCAACGTGCAATGCCTCGAGATTTCGGTTCAACGGAAAGTGGGGAAAAGAACTAACATTGTCTCTTTGAAATTCGGGGGGTCAGGAGAGAATAGTGTATATTTAATTAGTTTGAGTCAATTTATGACTTATTATGTTCACAGTTTCTTTCAACATCCAGTTTTTTTACTTTTGGCCTGCTATGAGAAAAAAAAACATTTTTTTAATGAGAATTGATAGTAAGAAAATGAGATCTTACTATCAAGACTCCACTGTTCATCTGTCTGTCTGTCACCAGACACCAGTTAGACAGCTAAAGTTGTACAGACACTACATTTCCGTTGCCACTATAACAACAAATACTAAAAAGGAGAATAGGACAAATATAGTGGCTCCTATACAATAACACGTGTTTTTTAGCCTTTCGTTATTATAAATTATACAGTGATACGGAACTCTTCGTGCGCGAGTCTGACTCGCACTTGGCCGGTTTTATTTTAATTTCCGATTACTTCGTCTTATGAGTGTAGCTCAGTGGCGCATCTAAATCATAATACATACATATAAATACTTCTTAAACAGAGATTCGATTTCTTATAACCGCTGCGATACCATTAATAAGGCCTTAAAAAAATAGAATTAATACTCCATAAATTAATAATACATAAGACAAACGCGATTTCTCTCCTAAATCGGAGAGTAGATACATTTAAGAAGCCGCTGCTCACATTTCGTAATCCATAATACTAAACATATTCAATACACAACACAATACATGGCTGTCAAGTTATTTGACAAGCGTGACAGATCTACCTTATGCCCGAGCATACATATATTGAAAATGTACATTTCCACGTCGGTGAAGCATTAGGCACACCTATTACGATCTCGTAGAAAGGCAGTGCCAGCCATAACAGCCGTCCAACCTTTCTAAGAAACGGAGATAAGGAACAACTAATAAAATACGAATCGCTAAGAAAATGTTTACGACATCTAACCTGCGACACGACTAAATTGAAAATCCATTCAAATCACTACAACAATGTTTGTTGTGCACTAGCTTCTTAAATTGGCAGTCTTGTGTCGATAGCGTTAAAAGTTAGTTTGGTTCAGTTTCAAAGTTTTGGTTGAGTAAACGTATTGTTCTTATAACTATGTCAAGAATGGGAGAGGCGTAGGCAAAACACTATCAAACGCTGACCTTTCCATTAGATACTCGATCTCTATTTTATGGGTTTGCCTCTAGATATTTCAAATGATAATACGTTTTAAAGAGCCAAATGAATTGCTCGTATAGCTTCATCTATTTCCACTAAAATACAAATGTAAGCAATAATTCGAAATGGAACCTATACAATATTATACTTTTCAAAAATCTGTTGTTTTAATAAAAAAAAATTAGAAATCTATAAATATATTTAAAAAAATAGTTTCACGGTGTATCCCACACATAGCAGGGTAGGCAGAGGGAACCTAGTCTACATTCCATTCCCCACTTCCCGCCAATTTTTCGAACCATTGCGTGTTGAGTAGTGAAACTCAACGCTGCGCATTGCATTGTTATTAGAAAAAATATTAACATTTCATTTCCCCGTGTGGGAATCGAACCCACAAACGTCGCGTCTTCAGCCACACGCTTGTGCCACTGCGTCACTAAATATAATACAATAATTCTTAAAAATTAAAGCTGCAGAACCACGTCTTATAGGATATTACTTTTTATTGATTTCCTGATTGCTTCGATTAATTGGTACTTTACAGGCAATAATGAGAGAATGTATTAATTTAAAAGCTCATAATTGAGTATAGAAGTTAAAAGGTTAAAAGGTTTATTTCTAATTAAAGTGAACAATCCTCACCAAAACTATTTAAGAAAATAAGTTTCACGCTGTATTCCATATATAGCAGGGTAGACAAGAACCTAGTGTTAAAACACTCTGTTCTCTTTGATTTATCGAGGCATTGTGTGTTGAGTGGTGGAACTTAACGCCGGACTTTTGCCATGTTGCCAGAACGAACGAATAATTCATTCTTCCGAGTTATAATCGAACCAACTACCGCCATCTTCAGCTACAGCGCTTGTGCCACGATGACGGCCTGACCAAAACTATTAAAAAAATAAAAATAAATAAATCAGCTTCTCGCTGTATCCCGCACACAGCAGGGTAGGCAGAGGGAACCTAGTGTTAAGACACTCCGTTCCCCACTTTCTGCCGAATTCTGGAGGCATTGCGTGTTGAGTGGTAGAACTCAACGCCGCGCAAGAGAGCGAAGAAATGGAAATATAAAATTAAGTTAATATTTCATCTCCTCGAGTGGGGATCGAACCCACAACCAGTCGGTTTTACAGTCACACCTGGCCACGACTGGCCTCAACTATTAACAATTCAACAAATCGTAAAGCACATTATAAATTGACAACATTGCAATATAACAAATATAATGTAGCATTAAGCGTTTCATAAGACTAGAATTTTACGTCATCACTCCATACGTTTTGTGTAGAGATCAGCGAAAGCATACCAAGTACATAGTTACATGGTTTGAATATCAAACGATATTAATAGATTATCTGTGGTATTTTTTTTTTTTCAATATTTATAGACCATTGTAGTCGGTAAGGGACGTACATCAGCTTATTATTTCGGTCTGTGGCCCACGTGGGGAGAATATGGAATGGTCGCCAGGTAGGTTTGTTGAACTTGGTTTGAATTAACAAATTGGTTGTTTCTTGGACTGTTGTGGTGCAGTTGGACTCTGTTATGAGGAGGTACTGTATTGTTTTCTCAATATGAAATATTGATTTCGGGAGGTATGTGAAGAACGGTAAGTCTTTACGGTTGAGTCTTGAGGAGAAGAAAAGTTAGGTTGATAAACATTTCCTATGCAACATACCAAATTGATTTTAACTAACAATTATATTTAAATTTATGTACAGCGGCTGATTTTCATTTAAATTTTTATATGTAATAAAGGAAATCACATCAAGACACATATTATTTTAAAAAAACATTTCGAAGAATTAAATCATTTACTAGCTTTTTCTCAACATCATATAAGCATTTTGATACAAACTTGTAATTTAAATTGCAATGCGATGTTAACTTTCTTTTACGATCCTAATTTAATCCTCATAAAACCGCATTTAAGCTCGGTTTTTCGATCAATTTTCAAAACTTACACGCGCATTGTTTTGTCCAGAGAAAAAAAGGAAATAATTTCCCCGACTGGCAATCGAACTCACAATCGTCACATTTACAATCAGGTACGAACAGTCTTAAAAAAATATACATTTAAAATTAATCGACTTCATATCTTTCCGCCTAAACGTTCAGGAAACATAAATATATAATAACTACAAAATATAAAAATATATATTTAAAAATCTCACCTTGCCTTTCTGTTTAAGGTTGTTATGAAAACATAAAATTGTCACCAAATACATACAACCAAATAGTCAAACAAATTGTATAGCAAGAAATACATCAAAACAGCTTTGCAAGACAATCCTTCATAGATAGATAGATAAAAAAAATCAGCTTCACGCTGTATCCCGCACACAGTAGGGTAGGCAGAGGGAACCTAGTGTTAAGACACCCCGTTCCCCACTTTCTGCCGAATTCTCGAGGCATTGTGTGTTGAGTGGCAGAACTCAACGCCACACTTTGCCTCGACACCAGAGCGAAGAAATGGAAATATACATTTAAGTAAATATTTCATCTCCTCGAGTGGGGATCGAAGCAACAACCAGTCGGTTTTACAGTCACACTTTGTGCCGCTGCGCCAGATAGATAGATAGATACAATTAAAGCAAACAGAAGCGTGTTAAGATAAGAAAAATCTAAAACACGCTATTCCTATCCACAGTAGTGGCTAACACAGACGTAAACCTGCATCTGCAGTACGCCGTAGATGGGACTAACGCTATGCAGTTAATACGCAATGCAATTGCTCACGTTGATTTCATCGGCGTTCGCTTGGCGCACAATTTGTTGTGACTGACGTAGCAACAGGTGTTCTGTACTATATACGATACGATTTTTTTTTAGATTTATATTGTATTAGGTGTTTAGAAGGGGAGGTAGAGGGAGTTTGGTGTTAAGATACTCCGTTCTCCACTCTTCGTCCAATTTTTGAAATCTTGGTGCTGGGTGCTGGGATAGTGTTATCAGAGCAAATGAAAATAATTCAATTTATCCTACTCCCAGAATAGCAGAACTGGCAGAAGAATTAGAGTGCTAAGTCACTTCTACAGTTCCTTTCTTTCTTTCTTTTCTTCTTTCGTATGTGTATTTTAAATTGATGATTATAAATAGTTGCGGCGTTAAGTTCTGCTACTCAGCACGCAATGCCAGCAGAATTCGGCAGAAAGTGGGGAACAGTATTTCTCAACACTAGGTTCACTCTGCCTACCCTGCTGTGCGCGGGATACAGCGTGAAACTGATTTTTATTATAAATAGTTAAATTAGTAAGAACTAACTCAGTATAATCGTGTCGATATCTGATCGCACAATGTATACACCTCCACATGCGCACGCGTTTCCTTGTTAGGTACCAAGTGCAGGAAATCGTCCATAATGCATGGTAATGTGCTGGATAAATCTAAGCTCATTTATAACAAGTATGTAAAGACTGATTTACATATTTATGAAGGCAAGTTTACGTGGACTGTTGTACTGTTTTTGCTCATTTTGTATACCATCTTGAGTATATATATATGGCAGTGATCATTTCAAGGAGTGAGGTTTTGATGATAATTTGTAAGTTTGATCGATTTTTGCCAATATTTGATGATAGTTTCTTTTTGTTTTGGTTTACGATTTATCTGATGACAGAGAGATCGGAACACCAAACGCTATGGTCTCTGTATACTTCCTCTTGGGAGTCTTCTTGCTGGTCGTATTTCTGTATTCTAACGAGATAAATAATTCCACCGTTAGTACTAAATAATAGTGGTCTGTGAAGAGGTGGAAAATACATATTTTATACTCTCCCTTTGTTAATCTTATCAAATTCGAAGGATATGTCCAAGATACCCTTATAAATTATGGAGGTACAAATTTGATGAAATTAAGTAACAACCTCTTAATACGGTGAGATTGTGAAATATTTTTTTTTCTATATTTAAAGTAAATAAAAAATGGAAATTTATTTGGAAAAAAAATAACGATGGTACCTCAGTTTGTGAGATTTCATTTAAAAAATATATTTTTCTCTTGTCTATACTAAAATTAACACTCTCTAAAGAGTAATCGTCATCTTTAAGCTTATGGTATTTTTTGAATCAATAAAGTCTAGTACTTTAAATAAGAAGAAGTAAGACACAACTTATAAAGTCGTGCCAGCCATTTTATTGGAATCAAAAGGAGCTATTTTTAGAATTTTTAATCGAGAAGTTGCTTCTTGTTAGATAGAATGAATTAAGCTATTGACTTTAGTTATAGTTTAGTAAGTGTAAATACTTACAAAATAGGTATATATTAAAAATAACATTCACGCGCTTCCGCATATAGTAGAGTTGACAGAGGTAAATTATTGTGAAGACACTCGGTTCCTAATTTTTTCTCAATTTTCGACATAGTTAAGTGACAGAACTCAATGCCCCGCGCTAGCGACTGTTACAGTCGGAAGTTATCTCACGCCACCGCAATGACTTCAAATTATTACAATTTTTTTCACGTTCTATCTTGCATGATGCAGAGTAGGCAGATGGAATCTAGTGAAAAAACACTTCACTCACCTCCATATCAATATTTAAGAGAAATTAGAGGTTGTAATTTTAAATTCAAATTAGCTTCACAGGCAGGCAGACAGGGTAGGCAGAGGGAACCTAGTGTTAAGACACTCCGTTCCCCACTTTCTGCCGGATTCTGGAGGTATTGCATGTTGAGTGGCAGAACTCAACGATGCGCTTTGCTTCGACACCAGAGCGAAGAAATGGAAATGTACATTTAAATAAATATTTCATCTCCTCAAGTGGGGGTCGAACCCACAACCAGTCGGTTTTACAGTCACACTGGGTCGTGACAACTGGCCTCATAATAGTTTTAAATTATTATCATGTAACAAAGCTGCCTTATAGGATGTAACCCTTGTTAGCTTATTTATGAAGTGATTGTTTACGACATCGACTTGACGTGTTTGCTGGCCATTTATCGAAGATTCCTAAAGATTTATATAGCGATTATCTGTTGTGTTATTTCTCGCTAGCTATATATGTAATCTACTACTATGTCAATTTGTTGGTTGGTTTTATGTTTAGGAATTCGTTTTTTTTATCACGTTGTATCTGTACTTAGCAAGGAAGCCAAATCATTTATATCACTATAAATCTAGACTCTAGAGCAGTGGTTCCCAACCAGTGGTCCGCGGACCACCAGTGGTCCGCAGAAGCCTAAATATGGTCCGCGAACGATTTTAATTTTATGACTGGAGATGGTGAGGCGAAGTTTCTGCTTAACAGTCACAGTATTTTTTTATTATACCTACATGCATAGTGGTCCCTGCTACCAAGAATGATATAAAAGTGGTCCTTGATCAAGAAAAGATTGGGAACCCCTGCTCTAGAGCGAAGGATTGAAAATGTTTTTTAACATTTTTAAAGTGTTATTTCTCTAATATTGAACCGAAATTGAAAACGTATGGCTTAGTTGGTTAGAGAGCTTGGACGATTTCCAAAGAGGCGCAGGTTCAAATACCGTTCGTTCAAATTTTTTAACTTTTTTTTAAGAAGGGTTGAAAATGATTCATTTCCCAAAATAGGAATCGAACCTACAACCATCACGTTTACAGGCAGACGCAACCACTATATCATTACAGTCTCTAGATTTGTGAAATATCGCAGTATATTATGTGAATACAACAACTCTTTGTGTGTAATAAAAACGAAATAAAAAAGAACATATACCTACCTAACCAGAAAAAAATAATTATACTTTATACGTATAAATAAGTCGACGCCTTTCAGAATAGAACTGTGTATAAAATCATTAACTTTAATTGTTTAAATAAAAAATATATATATTAAATTACACAAACGTATATTAAATTAAACAAATTTATTAATATTTTTTTCGCTCTGGTAACAAGGCACGCGACACGCGGCGCAGAGTTTCGCCACTCAACACACAATGCCCCGAAAATTCGGCAGAAAATGGAAACGGTTTATCTTATCACTGAGTTACCTCAGCTTACCCTGCCATATACAGGAAAGTGCAGAAAACTGAAAGAAACTTTATAAAAATCCTATATACATCTATTCTGAGTTTGTTAACACATTCAACCATTTATTTTCCGAATTACAAAAAATAAAAGGCCGGTCGTGGCGCAGAGGCACAAAGTGTGACTATAAAATCGACTAGTTGTGGGTTCGATTCCCACTCGAGGAAATGAAATAATTATTTACATTTATATTTTCGTTTCTTCGCTCTGATGTCGAGGCAAAGCGCGGCGTTGAGTTCCACCACTCAGCACGCAATGCCTCCAGAATTCGACAGAAAGTGGGGACGGAGTGTTTTAACACTAGGTTCCCTCTGCCTACCCTGCTGTGTGCGAGATACAGCGTGAAACTGATTAATTTTTTTTATAAAAAATATACTTACACATAAAACACTTGTACAATTACTCAACCAAAATTGTTTGAATTGTTAAAATAACAATAAGATTTATACTTTAGTGCCTCGTGATATTTAGTAATGCGCCCACGCAGGGCGTTTCGATGAGTGTCAAATTTCTACCTCATATGCTAACAATATGTACATATAGGCTCGTATTCTGTAATCTACTGTGCATACATTCTTTTTAATACTATTATTTTCATATGTTTACCTGTTGTGAAAAAATGTTGGGTGGTATGAACTTGAAATGTATTTTCTTGTTATGTATAAGAGAGTGGGGAAATATCACATATTTTTTATTTTATTCTAAGTCATACATTTGAATCGTAGTGTTCTAGATTTTGGTTTTTTTTATATGGAAAATTACTAAAAAGCAACAAAATTATTGTCGAAATCGTTTGGTAGAATATAGTATGTAATAATTTTTGTAATATATTATTATCAAATTATTTTGAACACAATTTAATAAATTATATTTTTAAACTACGTTAAATATATATAATATATTCTAAAATAAACAAAACCGATGATATTCACAAAATACGCCGTTCGCTTCATAAGACTTACCTCATATTTGGCCAAATTAGTACCAACTTTATTATGACAATATCTAAAAGGTAATGGCCGATTATAGTACAATGTCAGATCCTTTAATAATAAAATTAAAAAAAAAACTATATAATAAACATGAAATATTTATTTCATTACTAAAAAATATAAATTTTATCAAAATAAACCGTTAAAACGGTTGCGTTTCACTACTCGAGACGTCATTCGCTTCACCTGATATATCAATCAAGGCAACTTTGTTGCGTATATCTACTACGAACGTATTCGATACTCACTATAGTTATAGAAAATAAAAACGGAATTGTAAAAAGAATTATTCCAAATACTTTAGCAGCTGTAGTAAAACGGGTAATAACTATAAAATTACAATGGTAGAGACAGAGATTCTGCTGGTATTTCGTACTTGCAGGTTATTTTTTAAATTTTATCGTGAAATGCCATCGGCGACATTCTTTTCGATTATATGCTGTTGTATTTTGCATATAAAATATATTAAAAAAAATCAATTAATGCGTTCCATCCATCAAAGACCAGAACATAATTAATGTTCCAGCTGCTCCACATAAATATCGCTAATAATATTGTATTGAATGACATCCGAATGGCTTGTTAGAACATTTTATTTTTTAATTAAACAAGACATAGGTACATATTTGGAACGTAAATGTATATTTATTTTGTTATAAAATTTTATATAACACTTTTGTAATTTTTTTATGCATTTTCATGTATATTTTTGACGCACTTTTTAAGGGCAGCAGAATATTTTTTTTTCTTTTTATTATATAACGTATCTTAAGTACTATATAGGTTCTATACCTTAGTAGGTATATCTATAAAGTAGGGAACCGCAGTCTCTCGATGGAAACGTAACAGTCGTGGCGCAGTTCTTCGCTCTGGTGTCGAGATTAAGTGCGGCGTTGAGCCTCCAGAATTCGGCAGAAAGTGGGGAACGGAATGTCTTAACACTAAGTTCCCTCTGGCTACTCTGCTGTGTGCGGAATACAGTGTGAAGCTGATCTACTTTTAAGCAAGTAATACAGGCATGTATTAGGAGATCCCGCTCTTCCAATACAATATCTAAGATATCTGTTTTAATATTCAACACAATAAACATTTTACAATTAAAATAATCTAACTTCTTTATACATAAGTTTGGTTAAGAGCTAGTACGTCATAAACCTATATCTATATCAAAATGCAATCTCATATGCTAAAGTGAGCCATCAACTTAATTTCAAAACATCCATTAAATACAAAGCGAAGTCAAAATGGGTATTAATTTTAAATGTTACAAATGGTCTTTAATGATAGTCAGGTTATAATAATGACTATATATCATATTATAGTGCGGAATAACGAATAATGAAATTTGCATAAATATCCTTCGGCTTATATTAGACTCATATTTTAAACCTTCGCCACGCCCTTATTAATGTAGCATCATTAGGGCCAGAATCTATATCTAAGCTATGTTAGTCCTTATAGATTCTCTATATGTTTTTAAGCTTCACGCTAAATCCCGCTTGTAGCAGGGTAGACGGAGGAATCTCAGTGTTAGGGCACTCCGCTCCCCACCTTCTGTCAAATTCTGGAGGCTTTGCGTTTTGAGTGGTGGAATTTAACGCCGCGCCTTTGCTTCAACACAAGAGCAAGGAAATTAAAATAATAGATATTTCATTTTCACGAATTGGAATTGAACCCATAACCTGTCGCATTTACAGTCACCCGATTGTACCCCAGCGCCACGGCTGGGCTCTAGAAGTCATGAAGTTCAGAAATAGCTCTAATATTTTTTATATACATATAATATATATATTTTTTATATTTAACTAATAATACAGCTATTAACACTTTATTATTCATTAAGTTAAGTAATTTTTGGTTTCTTTGTTAAATTTAGATTAAGAAACATTTATACTATTAGAAATCAAAAAAGTAATTTTATCATCTTATTTGATAATTTAGTTAAGATGATAAATCAATCTTTAACTGTATGTATGAATGTGATATTACTTCATTTCTGCGCAACGGGAATTATTCGGTATAAAAAACGTAACCCAACGCTGAATTCCAAACCGAACAGAGTAAGTAAAAATTGAAATATAAAAAAAGAAAATCGAACCTACCACCATTGCCACCACCTGCCCTGCAAAAGCTGTCAATTTTAAACTATACAGGTAATAATTTAAAAAAGCATGGATTAAGCAAGTGAAGCCGCGGGGCAGGCACACGGCGCAAAAGATCAGTAATTGTAGAACGGTGTCAAAACTGCTCCGGGCGATTTTTGGCAGCACCTGTTGATGATTGAGGTGCAGAACGGACATTTTTGTATTTTATTAAGTTCTTGTGAAATTTACATAAGAAATGTATTTATTAAAAAATCTTCACGCTGTATCCCGCACACAGCAGGGTAGGCAGAGGGAACCTAGTGTTAAGACACTCCGTTCCCTACTTTCTGCCGAATTCTGGAGGCATTGCGTGATGAGTGGCAGAACTCAACGCCGCGCTTAACCTCAACACCAAAACGAAGAAATGAAAATATAAATTTAAGTAAATATTTCATCTCCTCGAGTGGGGATCGAACCCACAACCGGTCGGTTTTACAGTCACACCTCGTGCCGCTGCGCCACGACTGGCCTAAAATGTATTTATTAAATTTACTATTTTTTTTTACTTTAATTATATCAAAAAATTGCACAGCAAAATGTACTTCTATTTCAAAATCCTGCTACTATGTAATTTATATATTAACTGTTACCTTATGTCAAATTTGTAAATTTTTATATATTACCTTTCCTATAAGGTTCCTTTTTTAAATATAGCATGAAGATTTCTTTATTTTTTCGAAGTTAAAAATTAACTGACTCACTTCAGTTAGTTACTGTAGCAAAAATAAGTAGGCAAATATGTAAACAGTATAAAAAAAATATTTAAGTACTTCTAACACTTGCCTCAAATATATCAATAACATTTTCATTTAAAATTTTATACAACAACGAAAACGTAAACTTGGTTCACATCCAACAAAATAAACTTAGAAATATCGCAGAAAAGTTATGGGTTCAATTTCCGCTGCGTCTTCAATTTTTGATATATGGTGCTTCTTTGTAGCGTTATGTAGTTTGAGTTAAAATTGAAATAGATGTACAAGTTCTATATATTATAATGAAATAAGGCATTTATAAATCTTCACTTGAAATAGAATTCAATTGCCAATGTCAAATGCTTAAATTTACTTATAATTTTATTTTTTATTGGTAAATTGATGATTGTGTTTTAAGACATTAAAAATTGCTTTCAATTTTGTCTTATTATGTGAACAGATAACGTTTAAAATAGTAAAAAATAAATATTTCAAAGTGTCCACAAAACTCTAAAGTGAGTTGACCAGAATAAATGAAAGAGCAGTTATCAATCAAAGTGCCGAAACGTGGGTGTTGCCGCTAGCAGGACGCGAACGTGAAACACTCGCCGACACCGACAGGGGCGGCCAAACTGTGGCCAGCAAGACTAATAAATGTAGCCAGCTAGCGAAACAACCGCGGCTTCGCCCGCTTTAATTTATTTTTATATTATAGCCCAGTTACACATTTTTATATAAATTGTAGCTTATGTATTTATTATAATATATAAATTATGTTTTTTTACTGAAAAGTTTCATTTAAATTCATATTAGAATGATAAACATTTTTATTAGTTTTATTATTAGGTTAAACATTTTTTTTTATTTATAGCAGTTTTGTTAAATTACAGTATTAAAAACTAAAGGCAATAGAAAATATTTGTGAACATCTGATATTTCATCACATATTAATTAAATCTCATATGTTATTCTTTCAAACGTAATGGACCATCGATTCTGAGTAATTATAATGTTACAATTTCATCAACTTGCAAGTAGTTATTATATCGGAGTGATTTAGAATAGTATTTAAAAGCACATGACCAAATATGAAGAGAGTACATTGAACTAGCAAATTTGTTTATAATATTTTTAATAAATATAGAAGCCGTTTTGGAGAAGGTGGATAGGCGTGCGACTGTAAACAGGACGGTTTTGGTTTCGATTCCCATTTGGGTAAATTATATAATTCATTAAATTAACAACAAGTGGAATGAAGAGCCTTAACACTAGGTTCCCAGGTTCCTCCTGCCTACCCTAAAAAATAAAGCTAAAAAATAGAGGCCAGTGAAGCATCGCAGCGGCGCAGTGTCATACTGGTGGTGGTGGTTCAAATTGAACTCTGGAGAAGTCATTATTTAAATTTTCATTTCTCCACACTCGGTTCTTATATATTTATAGTCGGGACCTCTTTCAATTATACGTGGTTCCTGGTAAAGATTTTATTGATTAAAGAATCACTTATGGGCCCCGACTGTTAATCCTAATAAACTATTGGGCTTGTTTATTTTCCTTTTAGTTTTATGCAGTCGGGATTTTTGTTTTTACAAATATCTTTTTATTTTTCACTTTTTTGTTAGAATTTATTAAAGTAATGATAATCATGATATACCTTTATGAAATCCTCGTATTAAGCTCTTGAATTTGATACCCATTTTGTGGTATTCGAAACGAAATTTTTTTTTTCACTAAGTCCAATGGGACCCCACAACTGCCATGTTTGTTTTTTTTAACGTCACTTACCTAAGCACTTGGGCTGCTAATACAAATCTAACGATACCTCAATTGTGTAAATCCGTTCAGAGGTTGTGGAGATATGAGGTAATAAAGAATATTACATACATACAAGATACGCGCGAAAAACATAACCCTTCCTTAGCAGTCGGAAATAAGCGTAACCAGCCTAGAAGTTTATAAAATACCATAATTATCCTTCCTCCATATTCTTCCTTCTTGACTATTGTGGCGCAGTGGAGCGGTTATTTAATGTAAGAGAAGATTGCATATTGAAATCTATCGTGTTTTTTAAGTCAAATCTAAAATATGATATCTTAAAATATATTTTATAGTAGTCATTTAGTAGTGTGATCTTAGTATTGCATAACCAAAAAGTGGCTATATTATGAGTAAAGAAGAATAAAATCGAGTATTTCTTCACGCTGTATGCTGTATATAGCAGCGCAGGCAGAAGCAACCTAGTGTTAAGACACTCTGTTCTTCACGCAGTGCCCAATTTTCGAGACATTGCGTGTTCAGTGACCTAGCTCAACGCATTTTCTTGCTACCAGAGGGAGATAACATAATCGATTCATTCCCCCAATTGGGAATCGAATCAGCAAGCGCTAAGACGGCCCATATCTCATGTAATTTAATGAATAAAGAGTACTTATTTGAAATTAAAACGATATAAATGGATAAAAAAACTACACTACAACTTCAAAATGACCAGCTATCATTACAAAGCTATGTACAAACATACGAATAAATTTTTACGACCTGTAACAATGTGACTGACATTTTGTTTAAATTTATTTCTTCTTCGCTGGCGTTGGTGACTTTTGCTTCTTATATAACTTGTTTTTTTTTTTTTTTTTGAGTTTTTTTTTTAGTTTTTTTTCCAGTTGTCATTGAGGTACAGTGCATGTAATTAATGTACGTGTAATATACATAAGGGAGATTTAGTGAATTCAAATCTTTCAAGATAATTTAAAAAGTAACAAAATGTTTATTTATCATAAAATATAATTTTTAAATTATCAGTTACATTTTTTTTATATTTTAATAGTATACAAGATATGAATATAAAATACTTAATTTTTTTTTTTATAAATGGTTCAAAGCATGTAAGTTACTACTTTGTTAAAATTGTTTTGTGGTTATCAATTCAAATCTAGTTTGGAGCGATTTCAAAGTAGAAAAATTGCATTTTGTTGTAAAATGAATGTGAAATAATATTTTTGCTAAGGATAAATATAACGGTTATGCAATTATAAAATTGTATCAATGTATTGTAAAAGATACATCACTTTTTTAAAGCTGTCAAGTCAATACTTTATCTAAATCATTAAAACAAAAAACTAGACGACGTAATCTGCGATAAAATATTATCTATATTAATACTTATACTAACATCGTAACGAACCAATGTATGTACATGGAAGATATATAAGAAATTTAAATTTATTTAAAGATGTCGACAAAATTGGTATCAATGTTTTATTGAATTAGCTGAAAAAATACTTTTCAATATAGGTAGGTATAGATATTGTTTTTAAAACGATATTACTATTAATAAATTAATAATTAGGTATTTATTGCGGACGAAGACGCGAGCGCGTCGCAAATTCAAATTTCAGATATATTCGTCATTCCACATACACATATTGCAAAGTAATTTATCTCACGCAAGATAATGTGATAATTCATTCAATAATATAGAAAGTTTAAGGGTCCATTAAATGAAGAGGATAATAAAACTAGAGTTAAAAATTAGAGATTATATTTCTCTGAGTATCTAACCAGATATTAATTAAACATTTGAATAGTTAACAAATTTTAAACTTTAAATTAAGTATACTATGTTAAAACAAGGATTATTCCGACAAAAACTTACACCATGTCTTCATTAATTTGGTAGAAAACGATCGAGATACAAGATAAGCGCGTACAATCCATCATTCCTGAATACAATTGTCAATTATATTAAAGGAGTTCGCTAAGGGCGTCCAGCGCAATGTGCTGTTAATGTACTGATTATGGAATTTTAAACCTTTTACAGCCAAAAACAGAGTAAATTTATTTGGCTATGTGTTTCAAAATAATAAAACTGTAATAGTCTTCAGAATTCAGAGAAAAGAAAGGAACGGTAGTGTCTTATCACTAGATTTCTAGGTTCCTTATGTCTGCTACTGCGTGAAGCTAAGAAAAATATCATAATAGTGAAGTATATTTTCACTTAATTTTTAACAATGCTATAGCACTATTTTTATGATAGGTATTACATCTGACCAATCTAAGAATATAAATAATAAATAAATAAATCAGCTTTACGATGTATCCCACACACCGCAGGGTAGGCAGAGGGAACCTAGTGTTAAGACACTTCGTTCCCCACTATAAATCAATTCTGGGTTTAAAAAAAAATATCTATTTTAGCTATATTAGGTTTTTACTTATGGTTGTGTTCATTAAGACGTTTCATCAGCACCATGCGGTAAAGGCCTTACCACGACATCTGTCTTTGAATTAACGTAAGCGTCGCCGTCGTTGATTGATAAACTTTTTCTGATTGTTTTAAGTATAATTTATTAATTTATAAATAAATGATGTACGCAACAGAACTGCAAAAGTTGATCTTTTGTTGCGATGAAACGGTGTTGAATGTTTAACTTGGCATCTGATAAAATACCCGCTTTATAATTAATGTAGGTAATTTTAATTATTCTTAGCGTATTTAATTATGAGTGTAATTGGATGAAGTAGCAGGTTCACATCCGGGATTGATTGATAATATTCCTTATTATATATTAATTAGAAGCATTTTATGTGTATTCGCCACTCAATTTGAATATATGTTTTCAGTCACACACGCTATTTTTAATCAATTAAATAACTTAGATTTAAAGATTAATATAATAAATTTTGTGTCGATAATCTAAAAGGTAATTGTACAATTTAGGTATGGTTAGTATGTTCCATCAATTCGATCTTGTTAACATAATATAATAATAGCCTACCAATATGTAATTCCTCTTTTTTATTTTGTTAGAAGTCATTTCACGATGACAGATGATAATAAAATAAATATACTCAAAATTCACAAAATAATTTTCTTATATATTTTATAATTTATAATATATGAAAAATTATTAAAAATAAAATATTAAAATGATACAATTATTTGTATTTTTGTATAATAACATTTAATTCAACTTCCATAAAAATATAATTAAATACTTACTGAATCAGAGAAGAACACAAAAATTAGGTAAAAATAAAACGTTTTGTGTGTTTTTGTCAGTCTTATAATGTACTTAATACCGTATAAAAAAAGGACGAAGGAGTAAATGACGAAACTCATTGCCGCACTTCTTGTGTTCCTCTTCTTTTTTCTGTTTTTTCTGAAATGGAATGTGAAAATAATTTTCTGAATAATTTCCCCGAATTGAAACAGATCACCTGACCATCGTTTACAATCAAACACTGTCCCAATGCGCTACAATGGATATAATTTTTAAAATACTAAACAGTTAAATAATTAAAAGAGGCCAGTCGTGGCGCAGACGCACAAAGTGTGACTGTAAAACCGATTGTTTGTGGGTTCGATCCCCACTCGAGGAGATAAAATATTTATTTAAATTTATATTTCCATTTCTTCGCTCTGGTGTCGAGGGAAGGCGCGGCGTTGAATTCTGCCACTCAACACGCAATGCCTCCAGAATTCGGCAGAAAGTGGGGAACGGAGTGTCTTAACACTAAGTTCCCTCTGCCTACCCTGCTGTGTGCGGGATACAGCGTGAAGCTGATAAATATATATTTAATAATGTAAATTTTAAGTAAAATATATTCTAGACCTGAATTAATTATAATTTAAATACTTAAACTTACTATCAAATCTTATATTAGATAATATTATGGCTAGCATTACACGTACATAAATGTAGCACGCTAATAAAAACCTATGATAGATCTAAGCTGTCATTTTCAAATACGCAAAAAATATAAAAATGAGACAAAATAAATACAATCAATTATAATTTAACAGCCTTTATCTGTAACTTTTTCTCTTTAGTCAAACCGAAATAACTAAGGTAACCTACTATTTACATCGCAAAACGTGATATAATATAGCATATAGCCTTCCTAGAGAAATAAACTGTCATGATTCTTGAGATTAACGCGATCAATCAAACATACCCAAAGTATACATACATATATAGCTAACTTGTCTAGCCTTCCTAGTAAAATAGACTATCACACAAAAGTGTGCTTGAGATCAACGCGCTCAATCAAACACACCCAAATTATACATATACAGCCAACTTGTCTATACTTATTAGTCAAAAGATTTTACTTTCACGGTCTATATACCAAAAAATTGCTTTTTAACGGATATTCGGAAAAAAAACACAAGGTGTACCGCGCGCACGCACCTGCGCCCAACACTATTGTATGGTTATGTTCAAATTTATTATAACAGGTGTATTAGTTATTCTAACAGCCATTGATAATTAAACGTTTGTATTGTGAAAGGTATAGAATAGATTCACTAAGCGTAGATAATTTTAAGTTGTGAATGTTTTCTGATTAAAAATAGAAGTAAGGAAAAGCGTGGGGAAGAGTTCTAACATTTAATGCGTTTTGTTTTCAAAATTGGGTAGAAGATGGGGAACGAAGTGTCTTAGGTTCCCTCTGTCTACCCAGTTAAATGCAGCGTGGAGCTAAAAAAATTTAAAAGTGAAATACCAGAAATTGTTTCTGTAATTCCGACTTCTTTTTTAAAAAAAGATGGGGTCCTGTTTCAATATACACCTATTTATATTTTATATAACAAAAGCTATGAAAATTATTTATAAATTAGACGTTAGCACCGGCCCAAAACTAACGAATTTTAAATATTAAATAAGTATATGAGTATTTATAATTATTCAATTTTCTTTACTCTGAAGTAAATGAAATATTATTTTCTATAAATCTAGTTTTTATTTTAGTTTGAGCATATAAGTATAGATGTCAGTATAATAGTCAGTTCAATTTTTTTTTATATATAATATTTTTTTATATTCTTGGATTACTATCGATTGCACTGGACTAGGGTCGCTAATACATATGTCAGTCACGTCAAGTATCGTCCATTTTTATGAGGACTTTTTTTTTTTAAATATCACCAAGCAAATGTCAGTGCAGTTTACGACATAGCAGTTTGTTATTACCAAGTATCATGACCGTTTCTTTACTTAGTTCTATTTAAAAATGTTGTAAAAACTTTACAAAACAAATCTATAATTCTCTTTTACACCATGTTTTCCACGTTTTGATATATATTATGTGATGAATTAAGCACTAGAAATAGAATTAATATAAATATTAACATGATATTGACCAGTCGTGGTGCAGGGATCAGTGTTAGATTATCATTCGAGGAAGTGAATTATTTAATATTTTCATTTTTTTTCTCTGGTGTCGAGGCAATGAATCCAGAATTCGGCGGATTATAGAGAACGGAGTAACTTAACACTAGTTTCCCACTGCCTATCGTGCTGTGTGTGGGATTTTCGTGACCATGTTTCTTGTTATTAGCTCACGCATGTTTTATTAGTGAATTATTAGTGAAATGTGTAAACATACTTAATAAATTCACACTTTTTCTTATTGTATATCAACATTACTCAAGTAATGCAACATGTTTACAATATTGTATATTCCTAGTTATGCTATACTATGTTCCTAGGTCCCCTTTGGAACCTAAGAGCCTAGTATTAAGACACTCCATTTCAATTGAGACATTACCATTTCCCACTTTCCACTTTGTGCTGGATGGCGGAACTCAACGCCACAGTTTGCCTTATTAAAAGACAACAAGAAAATTAAAATATTTAATATTTAATTTCAAACCAAATAGCATGATTCATGAAATAATAATGCATTTCACACTGTATCCCGCACACAGCAGGGTAGGCAGAGGGAACCTAGTGTTAAGACAGTCCATTCCTTACAAGCCGCCGAATTCTGAGGCATTGCGTGCTGAGAGGCGCAATTCAAAGCCATGCTTTTGTCTCGACACCAGAGCAAAGAAATAGAAATATAAATTTAAATAAAAATTTAATCTCCTCGAGTGTGAATCGAACCCACAACCGTCTCGTTTACAGTCACACGTTGCCACTGTGCCACGACGGCCTCAAAATAACATAATAAACATAATTTGCTCTAATATGAAACGTCAAAAGTAATATGTACCTATAATTACAGTCCTACGTTTGGGATAAACGAGCGGCTATGGCATACTTCGAACAAACCATTAAGATGTAGGTTTAAGCTTCCTAAATCATTTGAACGTATAGCGTAGGTGTTTTAGGGAGACACTACACGCGGTTTCTATACTTTTTTAGCTGCAAGCTATATCGGGAAGGCAGAAGGAACCTGGGAACCTAATATCAACACTCTGTTCCCATTTAGGCACTTCTGTTGCCCGCTTTCCAATGAATTGGCATTGCGTGTTCAGTAGTGGAACTTAACGCCGCGCTTTGCCTCGTTACCTGAGTGAAAGAAATAAAAAATAAATCTAAATTTTTATACTAAGCTTTAAATCTTTATTATTATGTTCTCATTAGATATTGTAACCTAGTTGAATAATAATATTGTATAGCTAAATAGTAGCTGTTTTTGTTAATTGTATATTAGTGTCATACAATACGCAATATATTTTAATGTAATAAGCATATGCAGTATTTTTTTAACCTCACGCTGTATTCTACTAGCACACACTCTACTCTGCGGTAGGCAAAGTGCGTTAAGTAGTGTTCTTCTGGTTATGTTGTCCAAGAATATTTAAAGGATGTAAATATTTCTATCTCTATATATAATAAGACAGTAAGAATATTTTGTCTATACATTTAGTAATTTTGACTGAAATGGATAGAGGGACACTTAAAAAGAATAATAGAAAGCAAAAAGATTTTTTTTTAATTTCTTGTCTGTCTGTCTGACTGTCGATATTTTTGTCCACATTTTTCTCTGAAAGTACTCAACCGATTTACTTGAAAATTTCACCAATTGCTTTGTTTTAACTCAACTTAACTATTAAAGTTTAGTTCGTTAAAATCGGTTCATTAAAAAAAAGTAATTCTACTTATTAAATCAATAATCATGTATTTTAAGCGGGCGAAGCCGTGGGCGGGCCGCTAGTTAAGATAAAGTTACAGTCACGTTTCTGAAGATATGAGACATTTCACAGTGTAGCACATCTTTAGTGTTCTTAGGTAACATTATAGATTAACTGTATTTACCCGTTATATATAATTAGCATGCAGCCTAACACACCCAGGTACATGTACCTGGGTGTGTAACATGTTACAATCGCCATTAAGAAATTTTGATAAAATTAACAGAATTATTAAACATACTGTTATGCACTTTACTATTTTAGAAGTTGATTTCAAGTAAATAAATATTAAAATATATATATTAAAGAAATCCTTTTTTTTATTTCGACACTATATTTTAAATTTGAAAGTTTAGAGCATGAATATTTGGTCTATTTTGCCGCTAAAAGTACAGAACCGATTTGGATAAATCTTCGCGGCATATGACTGTGCCTTATAAGTTATCAAAATAAAATATTTAAAGCCAATTTACAACATTTTATAAAAATATAATAAATAATATAAATATAATATATGAAATAATATATAAAATGTTAATGTAAATTGACTTTTTTTGTGCGACGATGACTTGCTTTTTTGAAGCAGGTGAAAAAATATTTGCCAACCAGAAAGGTGTTTAAACAATAAGCAAAACTATATTTAATATAATACTAAACGAGGAACCTTCCATATATGAAATATTGTAATAGCTACTTAGTTAAGAAGCATCTGATTAGGCCGTGTGACTACACACGCGTCGGCGAGTCAGGGCGGAGTCGCAGAATTAATTGCTGGAACACACGCTTTCCTACACCAATACAAATTTAGTATAATATATCATGTTATAATAAAAATGTATTGTATTGTGAAAATATAATATATATGGTCTATAGTTTATTTTACGGTTTACGTGTTGTCGCGTGCTAAAAATAAATTTAAAGGTCTCCTCTCTAAAATCTCGTTTCACATTCGAATTTCAGCTTCACGCTGTATCCCGCACACATTGTAGGGTAGACAGAGGGTGCCTGGGAACCTAGTGTTAAGTAACTCTATTCCTAGTTCCTATTGAGACACTTCCATTCGCACAGAAATTTTAAAAATTGAAAAGAAAATTCTAAAAATTGAAAGAATGAAGCATGTAACATCTTTTATAGAGTTCCGTACCTTTTAAGGGAAAAAGGAACCCTTATAAGATCAATTTGTTGTCCGTCTATCTGTCTGTCAAGAGAAATGCTTTAAGATATTGAGCTGAAATTCAACAAACCATATCACCTACGACTCCATGATTTCTTAAAATAAATATATTTATACATTTACTAAAAAAAGACATGGACGTTTAAGGGAATCAAAATTAATAGGGTACTTCCGGTTGATCTAAAATTATGAGATTTGCGATGCAACTAGCATCTATAGGCAGTACTGGTTCAGTAAAAAATCTGGAACTAAATATTTGTGGTTAAATCCTAGAATATAATAAAAGGAGCGCAAAATTTTGTATTAAAGCCGCTACTTCAAGTGAGGTATCAGATGAAAGGGCTCTGGCTAAGCTAAGCCTGAATTTCAGAAAAAGCTCGAGACCTAAAATTGTTGTACGGAACCCTCGGGAGACGAGTCTAACTCGCGCTTGTTCTGTTTTTTTCCAGCTTCACGCTGTATTCTGCTAATAACAGCAATGCACAATGAAATTCAGAAGAAATCTAACCATGCCACATACGTATGTAAAAATAAATAAATCATAGATCCGAGTGTTTTAATATAATGGTAAAATACGTGACGTTCAAAAAATTAAGCATGTAATTTTTTTTAGCTTCATGCTATATCCCGCTTATAGCAAAGTAGGCAGTGGGAAAATAGTGTTAAAGCACTCCGTTTGCTCTTTATCTACCAGACTATTATATTCTATATATGATAAAACGTGATACCTATTGAAAAATAAGAAGAACAACAGAAAAACTTATCACTACATTCTCTTTATCATTAATTATCAGTTTTACTAAGTATTTTACTGTTATATTTTAAGTGGACACATAGGATTTGTTTATAGAAGCATAATGTTTATGCATGTTTAGCTTTCAGCCATAAATTGAGGCACAGAGTAGTGTATCAATATATACTACATATTCAGTTTAAAAATATTTTTTAAATGGATTTTATATTTTTTGTAATTTTTATTAAGCCCTAAATATTTGTAAAATTGACTTATTGTGATGTAAATGTTACTGTTATTTCAAAATGTCTAAACACATTTTTTTGTAAATCTTGAAAGAAAAACAATGTTGTCTAAGAATCCAAATTCATAATTTTATATAATTTTTTATATATTTATTTTTATGGACGTATATGCGTTATAATTATAGCATAGGTTAGATTACTATACAAATACAAAAAAAAACAATAATTTTAAGAGGCCTTTATCTTCTATTCTCACTGGGGGAAAAATTAGGGGTATTCTGGGGTATTCCGCCACTAAGCCCGCCAAAAGTGAACTTAATGTTAAACTAAGTTCCCTTTGCCTACCCTCCGACAAAAAATACTTACAACTTTTACAAATTCACAACCACAATAATATAAATGTAATATGAATAAAAATCTATAAATGTAATAAAATCTTAATAACAAAATAATTCATAGACAGACACGTTCCATTAATCTAAACAATACATTCGCCTGTGTCATACAAACTATAAATACGACGACCTTAGACCCACGATTATGAAGTGCCAAGCGACCTTCCTGGAGCTAGCTAACATCACTTTAAATAGTACCTACTACTATAAAGATATATCTTAGAACAGGTATTTTACTATCTGTGAATACTGTAGGTATATATAAGATGGAAATCTATCATTTATCTATTATTTAAAAAAATACCGAGTTTTTTTTAAATAATAGATTTCTCAATTGTAAGTACCTTCGGCAAAATTACAATCTAATCATAAATACTAATAAGATTATTTTAAGAGGAAATCATTTCTTCGTGAGATTTTATGGGACATATCATTGTATTTTTTTTTAAACTAACACTTGTTTTTCGTCTTTCTGGCGTTAAACTTGCACGGTCTTTAACCTCTTCGATAAATAGTTCATGGGCCCTCATATCTTGCATCACGACCTCCAGCCATCATCGTCCTTAGGTTGAAAGGGTCTCAACCAGGGACAGATAGCAAGGCAATTCCTTTCGATTCCCGCAATGTTGTATTTTATGTTAACGCTGCACTACACTAACTTTTAAGGGTTTGTCTTATATTTTTAAAAACACATCAAATCAGCTTCAAGCTGTATCTCGCACACGGCAGGGTAGGCAGAGGGAACCTTGTGTTAAGACACTCCGTTCCCTCTGCTCCGCCGAGTTCTGAAGGCATATGTGTTGAGTGGAGGTACTCGATGCCGCGCTTTGCCTCGACACCAGAGCGGAGAAATGAAAATATAAATGTAAATAAATATTTCATTTCCTCGAGTGGGGATCCAACCCACAACCAGTCGATTTTACAGTCACACTTTGTCTCTGCGCCACGACTGGCCACATATTTTTAGTTCATTTCAAACAAACAAAATGCAAACTCAAGTTTAAAAACTTTTATAAGTTGTACTTCCCGTTGACATATAATTCTGAAATTGGTGCGGAAGCCCCGATGGGCAGTCCGACTCGCGCGTAACCGTTTTTATCGTCTCATTATAATTTAGATGTTAAGCTTACTAGACAAAATCTGACAAAGAGAAGATCTGAAAAAAACAGACTTAATATTTTCTATACAAAATAAAATAATTGAAACAAAATTGTAAAGTATAATTATTCTATTCGCTATAATATCAAATTGCACAAATAACATACTTTTATGTTTTTGTTTACTTAGTACATATAAGGGATATTTTTTATATTTTAAGGCTGAGCACGGTGTTCATTTTTCTCTTGAATATTCTCAACACAACAAAATTAATATTTATACGTATATCACAAATAAGGATATGAATGCCACCTTTATTTCTTACCGTAGTTTTAGGGCGTATGTTGCTACATATTGTATATATATTATTTAGCTCTTACAGCATTAGCATCACTAAATATGATAATAATTCTAGTTTGAATAATGCAGTAAAGAAATATTTATTGAAATCTTAATTATTAATACACTAACAAATAATTTTATTCATTCTTGTATGTCTAAGTTATATTGTCATAGACTATATCGAGACACGCGCCAGCGTGCCGAGCCAACTTAAAAAGCTGGAAATGCATAATGTTTTATACGAGCCATTCCAAGCTTCTTTTAAGCCCTTTTCAATTTCATGTATATATGCATGAAATTTAGCTTTTAATGTATAAACAATTTCAAGAAATTCCGATCATTATTGATAATTATCATTTTACTAATTAAAAACACTCACTAATTAAAAACTTAACCCGATTCCTGGTGACCTAGAAACTGGATATTTGATACCAAAGTAAACTATTATATATTAATGCAGGAAAATAATAGAAAAATAATAATTATTGTTCATTACTATGAAAGTATAAAAGTACAAAAGCCTTTACCACCAAGCATCAAACCACAATAGACCAGTACAAGACCGAAATACCTACACCAAGTTGCAAATACGCTGTGTTAAAGCACGTACATAAAAAACCGAGCCGAGTCTTCGAGTAAACGCTTAATTAGAAAAATTAATGAGATACAAAAAAAATCGATAATAATATTCTATAAAAGTAAATAAGCGTAAACTGCGTGTATAGAACTCATAAAAATTAGCAATTGTGATATCAATAGGCAATGTGAAGCCGGTCGTGGCGCAGCGGCACGAGGTGTGACTGCAAAACCGACTGGTTGTGGGTTCGATCCCCACTCGAGGAGATGAAATATTTACTTAAATTTATATTTCCATTTCTTCGCTCTGGTGTCGA